>RCUC01048243.1:0-10833 GCA_003697995.1 Taxidea taxus jeffersonii | reverse complement strand
TCGATCTGTTCACCAAACCAAAAGCCCTCCAAATTCCATTGTTTAGGGTTTTTAGGGAGGTTCTACAGGCATGATTGATAAAATCATTAGCCACTGGTGATTGAACTCAATCTCCAGTTCCTGCCCACTCCCCAGAGACTGGGGAGTAGGGGCTGAAAGTACCAATCCTCTAATCACCTGGATGGTTCCCCTGGTGACCAGCGCTCCGCCCCCCCCCCCATCCTTAGTGAGTTTCCAAAAGTCATCTCATTAACATAAACTCAGGTTTGGCTGAAAGGATCTTGTAAGAATAACAAAAGATGTTCCTTTCACTTTGATGTGTCAGAGCTATTTCAGGAGTAGGGGACAGAAACCAAGTGTAACAAAGGATGTTCTTATCCTTCTTATCCTTTAGGACATTACAGGGGTTTCAGGAGCTCTTCGGCCAGGAACTAGATGAAGACCAAAATACGTATTTCTTATATATCACAATATCACAACACCAATTACAAATAATGCTGTGAAAGCATTCCCTAGAACGGCCCCATTATGCACATACATAGGTTCTCTGGGATCGATTTTGAAACATGTAACATACAATTCAACTATTAATGGATAATGCTAAATTACCCTACAAAGTAGTATCAGCTTCCATTTCCCACCAGCAGTAAGTGAAAATGCTCAGTCAAGACCTCCCCAATCCTTGTCACTGTCCGTCTCTTTAATTTTTGCCAACATGAGGGCTCAATTTTTTGAAAATCTGTATTTCCCTGAATAATAACAGAGTAAATACCCTCTCGTATATTGACATCTTCTTCTTTGATTGCTCACCAATCCTTATTCCTTATCCACATTGCAACTAGGCAGTATGTCCTCTGTGTTTGCTTCAAAGGATGTTCTTTAGATAGTGTACCAATTTTTTGTTATTTAACATGCAAATATTTTCCCCAGTCTTTTAATTTCAATTTGTATCATTATATCATTATATCATAAGTCTTTTAATTCCAATTTGTATCATTATACCATATCATTATATCATGAAGTTAAATGTATAATTTTTTTTCCTTTATGGCATTCATTTTCCATTCCATGTTCAGAACATGACCTAGCCAAAAGCCATAATTTTCTACATTTTCTTTTAATGCTTTTATAGACTGAGCTATATTTGGGTCTTTAACCATCTTGAATTTGTTTTTGTGAAGTATGGTTCTTTTTTTTCAAATGTAAACAGGCAAATTTTTAACTCCTCTGAGCCTCAGTTTCCTTAGCCACAAAACAGGTGTAATATTTACCTCACACATGCTTTACTAAGGTTAAAAAAGATTATGTTTTTAAAGTGCCTGGCAGGGGTGCCTGGGTGGCTCAGTGGGTTAAAGCCTCTGCCTTCGGCTCAGGTCATGATCTCGGGGTCCTGAGATGGAGCCCGGAATCAGGCTCTCTGTTCAGCAGGGAGCCTGCTTCCTCCTCTTTCTCTGCCTACTTGTGATCTCTATCTGTCAAATAAATAAATAAAATCTTTAAAAAAAAAAGTAAGAATGATTTAATAATATATTTAATTAATGTGATACTTAATGTGATATTTAACAACAAGCAGGACCATTAGCTCTGATCATAAAAATTACTGGTCAGTCCATACTGGAGAAATTCAGTTTTTATGTAACAATCAACAGGTTAGTTAACAGGTTGGTTAACCTGTTCTAACCAACAGGTTAGAAACAACAGCTACCTGACATCTTTCTTGATTGCTTTTGAAGTAGGAGAGGTACAGAGGAGTTTTAATATTTATAGAGCATTTATTTGGCAGGAATTGTTTTAAGCACTGTGTAGGTATTCTTTCAAAGAACCCTCAAAAATAATGCTATTAAGGTACTTTTATCTCCATTTTAAAAATGCAGAAATTGAGGCAGGAGAGGTTAAGTAACTTTCATGAGGTTACACAGAAAACTAGCAGTAGAACTAGAATATGAGTCTAGGCAGTTTGTGCTCCAGCACAAGGCTAAGTGCCCCAGTAAAATCCCAACATGTGGGTATGATTCCCCCAAACAAGAGAAGTCCAGACTCAGAGAGGTAATTTGTCCAAAGGTCAAAACATTGGGGTAAAATAGGTCTGACTTTAACGACCAAGTCTTTCCAGTCTCCACACCAGTTCCAACCGGAGGAACTCTGACTGCCAAAATGCCTTGTCTATGATCAGCAAACCCTCACCTGAGTGTGTGCCCCAGGCAGGTCCTCGGCCAGAAGCCAAGGACACAGAAATAAACACATCACAGATGCCACCTCCAAGGGCACACAATATATTATAAAGTCATAGAAGAAAGGAGCCTAAGTCAGTTGAGGGCAAAATAGGGTGAGGTTGGTGAGAGAACACTTCTTGGAGGCGGTGATGTCTGGGCTATGTAAACGAGTCCCAACAAACAGAGAGGGGAGACTTCAGCACAGAGAAGAGCAGGGGGCACAGGAGAACACACACTATGAACCACCACTGGATGGTGTCTTAAATAACAATTCTCCAATTCCACAGGATAATCTTCTCGGAATTCCCGGGAGGAAAATGAAAAGTCTTTTCGGGAGCAGTGAAGATAGAACAAAAAGGATGTAGACAAATAACTGTAGTATTTCAGCCTAAATGAAAACGTGGACTATACCAAAGCTCATCTGGAACTTGTCCTTAGTCATCTTCAAATACTGATAGTGGATCTAAGGGTCCTTCCTCCAGTGCACTCGCAATATTCCTTATAGCAGGCACGTGATGAAGACGTGATAAAAATTCACCCTAGCCAACCTTCCACTGGGAAATCCAAGATTTGGCAAAATCAAAAGAATTCCTCTCAGGGGCACCTGGGTGGCTCAGTCAGTTAAGTGTCTGCCTTTGGCTCAGGTCATAATCTCAGGTCCTGGGATCAAGTCCCACATCGGGCTCCCGGCTCAGCGGGGAGACTGCTTCTCCCTCTCCCTCTGCCCCCACCCCCGCTCATGCTCCTTGTTTTCTCTCTCAAATACCTAAATAAAAAATATTGAAAAAAAAGAATTCCTCTCAAATTCAGTTTTGTCACAAATAGTGCTGGATTTGCAATTATAGACTCGTACACATGAACAGAACTGTAGAGATTATCTACTTCAATGCTCTTACTTCAAGATGAGACCGAGTCCAAGAGAAGTAAAATGACTTGCCCCAGTGACCTGGTCACACACGGCTGCCAGAACACACCTGTCTTCAAGAAAGCTCCAGGGAAATAAAATAAAATCCATTTTATCTGAAGCTGTGCATCAGTCCCACGTGAGGCAGCACAGGGATAAAAGAACACAATGATCCTTTAAAGACGCAGTTTTCCATGTACTTACTTGGTCAGTCTCTCAATGGTCTGCACGTGAACGTTACTATGGGTTTGGGAGAGAACAGCTTCGTGCTGAGCACATTTCAAACAAAGGCCACCCACACGGTTAGACATATTAGCAGCGAGAAGAGACTCTTTATGCTTTAGTCGCTCCTTAAGATCTTCACAATTTTTCTGATATTCAGCTAGGTCTTTCCTGAGAAGAAGGGAAAGAAAATTCTAGCAAGTGACCATGTACACTACCGTCACCTGTATCACCCCACAGATAACTGCTACTATCACTTCTGGTTGCTTACTTTATGAGGTGCTCTGTATACAAAATCTAATTAATTCTTACAACAACCCTGAAATGTGTGATTATCCTAATTGACACTTTGAGTAAAATGAGACTTGAATATATGAAATAATTAGCCCAAGTTCTTGTAAGATTTTAACACAGATTAGTCTGCCTCTTGATACCAGCTCTTTTCAAAGGATCCATCTCCATTATACTATTCACTGATTAAAAATAAAAATCCCAAGTCATTTCTTTTAATAAAAAGGCTAGGTAACATAACACAACATCCTTGAGTTGAGGGAAATATCCTATTCCAAGTGTTAACCCTTAAATGTGCAGAGTGCCTTAGAAGCTCACGGATTTCATTCATGAGTCATTTATTGTTGCCTATTCTTCTTTAGGAGGAAAAAAAAAACCTAAAAAATTATCTAACCACAAAGTTCTATAAAGAGCTATTTCAAAAGCAAGTGGGCTACTCTCTTCTTCTAGAAAGAAGTTATAGAAAATTTAGCAGTCATAAAGATTTATAAGTAGCAGCTACTAGCTGGAAATATGCAGTTTGCTTAAAAAAAAGGGGGGGGCTGAGGAAGTGTGTGTGCGTGTATTTACTTTGTTTTACTATATGAGATAGTCCGTGGATGAGGTTCTCCACGCTGACTTTTAAAGGATAAAACCACTGTATGGGTTGTATTCCTGAACCCCACCCCCCAAGTAAAGCTTTGGTAAAGTCAGCTGGGACAACTGAGCTTCCTCACACAGACATTCCTTTCCTACTGTATATTATATGTATTTTTAAAAACTTCCTAGCTTACAAAGGAGAAAATAGCCCCCAAGTGCTTGGACTACTGAAAGCAGAGACTTTGTCTCCAGCTCAGTCAACTCTGTTGTCAGTTTCTATTACACTCAGGGAGCTATAGCTATTTTAACTTGCTATCACAGAAGAGAGGTCAATAATCTAGACGCCTGGCTATCACACACGACCTCCACTCTGGGATGTGGGGGCTCTCAGGCAGCCTTGAGGAGGGAGGAAAGATCTGCAGGCGACCTAAGGGTTAAAAAAAGCGAATCTAACCACTGTCTGAAGTGCGGGGGGAGGGGGTGCGGAGGAGCCGTTTTGCCCTATGCCCGAGATAATATCTTCAATGTAATAAGTTTTCTTTTTAAATACCATATAGAAAAACTCTGACTTTCAAAGACTTTGCAAAAAGAAATTTGGAAGCACATTCTAAGATCAAAGGCTCTCCATTATTATTTCTGTCAGTTTCAAATTCAAAACCCGTAGGTGGATTTGATTACTCGAAATGGTAAAAAAAAAAAAAAAAAAAGAAAAAAGAAAAAAGAAATAGATACCAGAAAGAAGCCAGAGTGTCTGAGAATGGTGGTTTTATCTCTTTCTTAATGAAAATGACTCTTTAAATAATCTTAAGGTATACTAAAGGGAAAAGGGAGAAGTAGAAGGTGCAGGGAGCAAAGTCTAGTTCATTGCAAAGTAGTACTTTAATGTGATTAAAGATGGCACATTTGACTTATGAACAAGACAAAATAAGTCACATTGCCGTTACTTAAAAAAATGAAGAATCAGGGTATCTGGGTGGCTCAGTCAGTTAAGCAAATGACTCATGACCTTGGCTCAGTTCACGATCCCAGGGCTGGGGGACTGAGCCCTGTGTCCAGCTCCACGTTCAGCATGGAATCCGCTTCTGATCCTCTTTCCCTCTGCCCCTCCCCTGCTTGTGCTCACTAGTGCTCTCCGTCTCTAACAAAACACAAAAACTGAAGAATCGAAACACAACCAAAATAAAAATATAATAGAGAGAGATAAAAAGCAAGAAAGCAAATATTAGGCCAGTTTAAACGTTAGGTTTCTTCATGAAAAAATAAAAGTTGCGGGGTGCCTGGGTGGCTCAGTGGTTTAAAGCCTCTGCCTTCAGCTCGGGTCAGGATCCCAGGGTCCTGGGATAGGGCCCCACATTGGGCTCTCTGCTCAGCAGGGAGCCTGCTTCCCTTCCTCTCTCTGCCTGTGATCTCTGTCTGCCAAATAAATAAATAAAATCTTAAAAAAATTAAAATTAAAAAAGTCTCTATAAAAATCCTAAAACTAATCAGGCTAAGATATAAAGTGCATAAGAGTGTATTAAAAAATGAATGATAGGGACGCCTGGGTGGCTCAGTGGGTTAAGCCGCTGCCTTCGGCTCAGGTCATGATCCCAGCGTCCTGGGATGGAGTCCCGCATCGGGCTCTCTGCTCGGCAGGGAGCCTGCTTCTCCCCTCCCCTCTCTGCCTGCCTCTCTGCCTACTTGTGTGATCTCTGTCTATCAAATAAATAAAATCTTTAAAAAAAAAAATGAATGATAATGTGCATGAAAGCAATGAGTTCTGGTTCTAGGTATGACTCTGCTTATGTCTCCAAACAATATGTGGCCTAAAGATTTTATATTTTAGTGCAAATTAGAACTTACTAAAACTATAAAAAGTACTTTAAAGTTTATTTGATTGAAATATATTTCACAGCCACTATTTAAAATAAGCTTTAAAAATCAATTCCTGTTATCTTTTCCTGCCCATAGTATATAATAAATCACTAATCGTTAATCTATAATATAACTCCTATTACAGTATATTGTTATAACTATTCTACTTTATTATTAGTTATTGCTTTCAATCTCTTACTGTGCTTGATCTCTTACTAAATTAAACTTTACCTTAAGATACATAGGTATATATGTACACATGAAAAAACAATACACATAAGGTTCAGTACTATCCACAATTTCAGGCATCCACTGAGGGTCCTGGAACAAATCGCCCACAGAGAAAGGAAGACTAGAATACTCATATTCCTCACATATAGAAAAATACTCAAACTATTATTGTTACAACTTTAGGAGTTAGATAAAAATATCTATAGAGGAAAAAAATACTTGTTTGTAATTTGAAAACTAGGAAGTTTATTTTCAGTATTTTATTTTAAAAGCATAATTTCTATCAGAGCAACTAGTGATTCTTATTTCTATGAGAAAACATAAATATTTTATAACTGATGAAGGGATAAAATTTTTAATTTAGCTCACAGTTCTTTGAAATGGGACTTCACAATTTTATGCCCCTGTTCCTTTAATAACCTGAGGATATTTCTTATCTTGAACATAAAATGTCATCAAGTAATTCTTATGTTGAGTAGAACTGGCAGGTCAGCAAACATTCAAATATATTTTAAGATCATGATGCTTTTGTTATAATTTTTAAATGGACAATGATACTTTACCTCAAAATTTTCAATTGAGATTCCAGGATCTCACCCTTTTCTTCATAAGTAAGTTTTAACCTCTCCTTTAGAAAAGAAAAAAAAAAGGGGTCTGTCTTTAGGTCAGATAAATCATTAAACTGCACATTTCTGTCTTGCACATCCTTCTGGATGTATGTGAAATTGGGTCATTAACCAAGTAAAGGAGATACATATTATAGAAACCAAACCCTGTGCTGGGCTCTCACTGAGCATGGACCCTGCTTAAGATTCCCTCCCTGCCTCTCCCTTCTCCCCCCAACTCACGAGCTCTCTCTTTCTCTCTCTTAAAAAAAGAAAACGAAAAAAGATGGGAGGTAGTAAAGCACATATTCTGGTGAGAACAACCCAGTCAAGAGGAGCAAAGACATAAGAGTAAGAGGAGGTTAAGTCCGAGAGTGAAACCTTTGGAAACAGCGGGAAGATTTGGGACTTAGCGCACACAGAGGCAGGGACTGACCTTCGAAACAAAGTGGATACAAATGAATCTCTAGCAGTTATGAACACGACACTGACAGGAGACAAAAGAGAGAAATTAATTGTAAAGTGGGTAAAGGAGAAGCGGAAACATGTAATTGGGGAAGGTGGAATGGGCGGGGCGTCTGAATGAAGCCTTGCAGGCTGGAAACATTTTAGGTCACAGCCAGGAATGCAGGCAAAAGCAGAGGCGGGTAACAAGCTTATGAAGTAGTTGAGGAATGAGTGGTCTGCGTGCCTCTGTAATGTGTGAAAGACTGACAGAACCAGAAAAAACCGTAACACCTAGAGATGATAATGAGACTGAAGTGTAATGCATCCTTTTCTCCCGTGGCACCCTCCGTTTCCAGTGTGACTGGGAACACTGCGATTTCCATAGTGTTGATCAATCTGCCACGTCAAATTTAATGCAAAAAAAAAAAAAAAAAAAATTCAAACAAGAGGAAGAAAGTCATGTTACGCAGATCAAAAGATTGGAAATATGACTTGATCTGAAAACACAATGATTTTCGACCCTGGGGAGGACACTCAAGACCAGCTGTGTATTCGAGGGCACTCCGAAAGCCACAGGCATGCCCAAGGGAGACACGGGCTCAGTGCTGGGAAGACCGTAAGCTTTCACCTCCGGGCAGGCCCAGGTACACAGTGTATATGTGCTGCCGAAGCGAGTACTGGCCCAGCTACACGGTGAAGGAATGCCCCAGCACAGAGCCAATCTGCAAAGAGTGCCCACAGGGGCGAATTCTGTTTTGGTTTTTTGGGCAGGTGTTTTCTTGGTGGTTCTTTGTTGACTTGTCTCAGCTCCTGGCATTCAAGGACATCTCTGTCAGACATCGGCTGACCACGAACTAATGACACAGAGACTTCAGGGATCGCACACAGCGAGGAATAGTCTACAAAAATAATTTGGAAAAGTCTCAAAACAAAACGACACTACAGCCTTCAACAATAAAAGAGACAAAGCCCGTGGAGAACTGGGGTCTTGGATCTCCCAGGTTACCACCATGTAATAGTTGATTTCAATGTCCACTCTTCAACCAAATCAATCAATCACAAAACATACACAGAAACAGGAAAATACGGCCCACTGAGAGGTGCGGAATAAATCTACAGAAACCACCCGCAAAAAATCTATAGATGCCAGGCCTACTAGACAAACACTTCAAAACAACAGTCTTAAATATGCTCAAAGAGCTAAGAGAAAACATGGCCAAAAAACTAGAAGAAATAAGGAAAACAACCGTATACCCAAAACTAATAAACACTCTATGGTAACTAAAATTAAAATTAAAAACTTAAAGAAAGAAAACAAATTATAAAAGGAACCAAACACAAATCTGGGGCTGAAAAGTACAACAACTGAGATGAAAACTCCCTAACAGCAGAGCAGAGCACATGCGAGCAGCCAAACAAACGGTCGGAGAACCTGAAGACAGGGCAGTTCAAAGGACTGAGTCTGAGGAGCAGAAAAAGAAAAGAATGAATTACCATATGGCCCAACCATTACCTGGTTCTACGCCCCAGGGAAGTGAGAGTGGGGACAAAAACAGCACTTGGGCCCTGATGTGCACGGTTGCTTTATTCACAAGAGTCAAAAGGTGGTAACAAACTAAAAATTCACAGGCAAATGGGTGCACAAGCAGAGTGTGGTATGTACATAAATGGAATATTACTCACCCTTAAAAAGCCGTGCTACTTTGACATGTACTACACCAGAGCAGAAGCCTGAAAACATCACACTAGATGAAACATGCCAGACACACATAGACAAATATTGTTTGGTTTCATGTGTGCAGGTACCTAGACTAGGCAAATTCATAGAGACAGAAAGTAAAAGAGGTTGCCAGGGTTGGCAGAGAGGGGAATGGAAGTTAGTATGTCCTGGTTATGGAGTTTTTGTTTGGGAGGATAAAGATTCTGGAAATGGATAGCGTTGTGCACTGTGCTTGTATTTAATGCAAATGAGTTGTACACTTGCAATGGTTAAATGGTAAATTTTAAAATGGCAAAAACACTAAATTTAATGGCATGTGTATTGACCACGATAGAAAAAGTACAAAAAAGTAGATGCATAAGAGAAAAGCAGCCAAATTCTCACCAGTTCTAGCTTCCATTTGTCAGCCTCACCAGCCGATGGACCTTTGACTGCATCTGCATTGCCCTGGGAGAATCGCCTCTTGGCACCTTCATTCATCCCAGAGCCATCACCTGTTGCAACCCAAGAATTCTGCAGGTTTCCCTAAAATAAAATGTACAAATAATCACAACCGGCATTTCACTTTAAGTCAGCATGCATGCTTTACGAACGGAACACTGATTCTCATCTGTGACGGAGCGAATACAAGGATGAGTTTACGTTTTCAGGCAATTAGGGTCATATTCCACAAGTGTTAGAAAGTCAGATTCCTACAGGCACAGGCAATAACGTAAATGAGCAAAGAGGGCTGCCTGCTAGTGTTTCAGCAAACGAACTCCTCTCTTACTTCTGTGGAGACATACATTCTTAAAACACACAGCCCTCTCTTGGTTTCATTGTCCACCTTTCCCTATTGGGCTCCAGGCTCAGTGGGGAGTCTGTTTGAGAGTCTCCCCCCTTCTCCCACTGCCCACCCCCCACATTACTCTTTCATGCATTCTTCTCACTCTCTAAAATAAATAAATAAATCTTTTACAGAGGAAACTGAGTCACACAGAGTAACTTGTAAGAGTCACAGAGGTAGGAAGTAGCTAATAAGCAGCAGAGCTAGGATGTGAGCCCTGGCAATCTAGTTCCTCAGTCCATGCCTCAAACCACTATGCTCTCCTGCCATTTCAGAAAAGTATTTATCTTCAATGAGAAAAATAGTGCATGGAGATAAACAGCACTGACATCTAGCCTGCATGTCAGGGACTCACAAAGGAGTGGTAGGGACCATGACAAATGATCCAGAACTTGCAGCCACTACTCAGTTCCAGGCAATTTTTGCCATGAGTGAATGCAAACTCATAGTACAAAAAAGTCTTCGGATTTTTTTAAAAAGATAAGCCAGATATCTGGCTTTTTATTCGAAACACTGTTAAATACTGGTTCATGGTTTTTCAAACAAACCAAACATGCCTATAGACCACATTTGATGTGTACTCCTTGTGTCTGTACCTCCGGGAGGGACCCTCTCAACATTCAGTGAACTATGCAGCCCAAAGATCTGGGTAATTTGTGTGTACAAGGACTGAAATATTAATAATATCATTCAACAAACAATTACTGAACTCTTGCTAAGGACCAAAGGATATTGTAGTACTCACAAGAGAGGACAGGTCCCAAACATAGAACTACAATGCAGTGTCATATCATGCCAGAATGAGCTAAACTCATTCATTCCAAGTAGTATTCTGATGGCCTTTTCTGGAAGTTCAGTTTATTGCAAATATTTGTGTATGATACTTCCTATGTTTAGGCACGGTGCTAAGAGCTTGGAGGGTCAAAATGAGCAAGACCAAT
>RCUC01048232.1:0-18632 GCA_003697995.1 Taxidea taxus jeffersonii | reverse complement strand
GTTCTTATTGTCTCTTACCCGCTGAGGTCTTGCTCTCCCACATCGCAGGCTGTGTGACTACCGATCTCTGTTTTCAGGAGATGATCCGGCAGACACTCTGAAAGGGAGGTGTAGGTGTGGGCTTCCCCTCCGGGCCTTCGATGAGGAAGCACTTACACTGGCTGGATTTGGATGGGCAAGGCCAGGCCGGGCCGGGTGGAGCTCCTGACTGGGGGTGCGGCTCATTTCAGGGGCTTCATGTTGCGCGTCTCTCATGGAGTAGTGAACGTCTGACGTAAACGTGGTGAAAAGAATGAACATCTGTGCCGCCGGGCACTCTGTGTCCCCCGGAGCTGGCCAGGCCTCCAGCCCCTCAGCACCCTTGCCAGGGAGAACAGGACGGCGGGATCTAACCTTGTTCACTCCCGATGCTGCACCAGGCACTGTCTTGAGCCCTTGTGGTACTCCATGTTCTGCCCTCCATGCTGCCCTGAAATCTGTGCCCATTTTACAGATGAGGAAACTGAGGCTCCCAGACATTAAGTCTCCCACCCAGGCACTTAGAGCTGGTAACAGGCCTCATGTTCGTCCCAGGTCCTGTGGCCTTCAGACTCACGGTGTTTCCACCTTAGCTGGTTAGCTCCCAAGGTCTAAACTGGCCTTTTGCGCTTAGTCTCAGTTTTGATGAAGATGATGAGGTGGTGGCTTAGCGGTCAGAGAGAGATGTCCAGGGACAGGATGGGTAGATAGGACAGGGGTTGCGGACGTCACGGGTCACAGACTGGCCTTATTCTTCAGTCCCTGGCCAGCTCCTGCAGGAAGGGCCAGTGACTCCAGATGTTGGTTTCTTCAGCAGCTCAGCTTCACATCCGCTGTGAGGTCCCCGCTCCAGGAGGCCAGGGGCCATGTTGGTGACATACCAGCATGTCTCCATTGGCTTGTGGGCCACCTGGCATGCCATGTGCACGTGACTATTTGCAGAATGAACGAATGAACAAGCGAGGAGTTTTCGACACTAGCGGATAGCAGATGGGCTGGGTGAGGAGTCCCACCTGAACCCCTGATCAGGAGCGGAGAGGCTCGACATGGTTCCTGTCTGGGAAGAGCCTGTATCCACCTCTCCTTGGCTCTGTTCCTGTGTAGGGGAAAAGCCCTAGTGGCGGGGACCCTGGCACCAGCTTCTCTTACTGGTGGGTGCCCCCAGCTGACCTCAGCCAGCCTCTACACCTCCCTGGGCTTCCCTTTCTCCACCAAGAGTTGGCTGGGCAGATCACCTCAAAGGCTTTTCTCAGTTCTGAGATTTTGTCATTTTTTAAAAAAGATTTTATTTATTTATTTGTCAGAGAGCGAGTGAGAGCACAAGCAGGCAGAGAGGCAGGTAGAGGCAGAGAGAGAAGCAGGCTCCCCGCTGAGCAAGGAGTCCGATGTGGGACTCCATCCCAGGACCCTGGGATCATGGACTGAGCCGAAGGCAGAGGCTTAACCAACTGAGCCACCCAGGCGTCCCGAGATTTTGTCAGTTTAAATCTGTCAGACACTTCCCCTAAATACCCTTTTTATCTTCATCCCATTTTGATTCTCTGGCCTCTGCGGGTGAAAAGTGAAGAAGTACTCTGAGGAGGCCTGTCCCAGGTGTGTCTTAATGGCGTCCCATTGTAGTGGAGATGCTGCACAAACCAGAATGTGTCATTGGGGCGGCCAGGGGTAAGGGGGCGGGGTGGGCCGAAGGGGGGGATGTCTAGGACACTGGGGAGCCTGCCGCTGCAGGAGCCAGCCCACCTCCCTTCCCCTGCGGAGCCCCCTCCCCCGCCAGGGCCTTCGCCGCCCAGGAGGGAAGACCCTGCCGCAGGAGGGCCTCAGCCAGCGGATCTTCGTTCTCCTGGGAGCAGCTGTGTGGGCTCTACCCACGATGGAAAAATAGTCTGTCACCTGTGGCCAGGTCAGGCGTGGGATCCCGGCGATGCTACAGGGCCCCACCTTGTTGCAAACACCAGCTTCTTTCATTCTAGAAAGTTCTCAGGTCCCAAAGGCAGGTTCTCTGGAAGAGATGACCCTCGTGAGGCTGGTCCTCCTTGAGGGGGATTGGCCATGAGCCTGGCAGAAAATGGAAATGCTCAGTGAGGCTGACGACTCGAGAAGACCTGCTCATAATGGTTTGGCTGTGTTGGAGGTGACACACACAGGATTTCTGAGGCTGGCACACACTCATGTACTCCCTGGCTTTGGCCCAGCTTGGGGTCTTCGTTATGGGCTGATGCACAAGGAAGTGACATCCTGGGGGCCGGCAGCACCTAATGGGTTTTGGAGACAGCTTATTCCCTCTCACTCTTCTTCCTCTGCATCCTCCCACATGATTAGAAAAATAACAAAGTGGGAGAAGAATAGTGGGAGAGGAATCAGTCGGTCGGAGCCCGGCCGGCCTTGTGCGGCAGGGGATGACGGAGGAGCCCAGGCCTTCAGCTTCGGGAGCCGAGGCTCAGAGGGGCCAGCTGGGGGGTGAGCACAAGCCAGACCTTGGTCTTGGCTTGCCACGCTAGGACAATGGGAGGGCAGGGCGTGGGGACAGTTTACACTGGTGGCAGCTGAGGGCTGGCTGCTCGGAGACTAGATGGCAGCACCAGTGAGGAGGCTGTGACAGTGGGGCCTGATCGGAGCGGCTGGTGTGAAGCAAGGCAGAGGCCATGGAGGGAAACGGTCGGGAAGGTCACTGAGGCAGAGCAGTAAACAGGAAGTGGAGCAGGGTCCTGAGGACTTGGGGCGGGCGGGGAGCAGGAGTAGGTGCTCAGGAGAAGGGGCGGCAGGGTGGTAGGGGAGAAGGCTGTTCTCTCCGCAACTGTGAAGTTCACAGGAATGTGCCAAGACCACTCTTCTTTCTGACATGTTTGTAAGTCGGGGGTCCCCAAGACCACTTCTGGGGTTCAGTCACTGGAAGGAATCATGGGCACACTGAAGACTGTGGTACTCGTGGTTACAGCAGGGAAGGGATAACCATTAAAACCCGTGCAGGGAAGAAGCACGTGGTCTGCACCAAGCATTCCAACTAGGGAAGCCCAGCCAAGCCTCGATGGCCACATTGTGTCCTGAGGCACAGTCACCTACTGTCTTTACTGTCCAGCCTCTGCCACAGGTCAGACTGATCCTGTGTCGCCAAGAGCCCCTGTCATCACTCATGCTGTTTACTTTCAGGTGGCTTGATGTCCCAGGCAAGCAAAGATACTTATCAGGCAGGATATCCTGGGTGACCCAGAGGTCACCTCCCAAGAGCCAAGGACAGGGGCCAGACTTCCCTCTGGGTAGGGCTAATTCTTCAGTGTGGAATCTTGCCAGGTAGGTATGAGCAAAGGCACAGGCGCATGGGGACCCCGGACATGTTGTGGCTGCCTAGAACATGCTGTGTTAGGCTATCCACACAGCCACCTGGTCATGGGGTTCGGGTGGCCCCAGGCATTTGGCAGTTCACTCACCTGGCTTGTGCCTGAGGCGTTTTCATGGCCATCGTGTGCTGGGTGTAGGAGCAGGAACGGCCAGGTTACCGTGCATAGAATGTTTGCACTGTTCCTGTGTGCGGTCTGGGCCTCTTCCTTCCTCTGGGTCTTCACTCTGAAGTGTGTCCTGCTGCTGGCTACGGGGTCGTTGTGAGGATTCCCTGTGGCCCTGAGTAGGAACCATTTGTGTGGGGAGCTCAGGACCCAAGAATGCATGGAGTTCAAAATCCATCCTTCGAAGGCAACTGTTCACTTGGATAACTCTTGGCATTGGCTCATACACATACCAGAGCACTTCGGGGAAAGCAATGGGGGAAGGACCCTCACGTAACGCCTGCTTCTTCGTTTGGTTCTAGGTGAGACTCCAGGTCGGTCTGTATGCTGTGTACCTTCTGGACTGGCTCGCCGTCTTTAACAAAGAACAGTTTCTCATTCTCCGCCTGGAAGACCATGCATCCAATGTCAAGTACACCATGCACAGGGTCTTCCAGTTCCTCAACCTCGGTAGGAATGTCACACGGGAGACCGTGGGGCTGGCACAGGCTGTGGACCCTGGGTGGCCGAGGTGCTCTCTGAGCCACGGGCAGACTCCGTGCCCTGGGCCAGGCTGGGCCTAGCTAGTTCAGTAGCTGTTTGCCAAGTGCAAAAAGCTGGGGTGCAGAGGGGTCCCTCATCGGGGAGCTCTCAGTCCAGCAGAGGGAGACGGGAAAGCCACAGCTCAGGTAATCGAGTAACTGGTAGAATAAAGTGAGGACAGGGTAGTAGCCTTGCTGTAGGTTCACACAGGTGACTTGGGGTCTCAGCTGCTGAAGGATGGAATGGAAGGCTTCATGGAAGGCATGGTCTGTGAGCTGAGCCTTGAGGACAGGTGAGAGGTCAGTGTGTGGCTGGAACAGTCCTGCAGAGGCCACAAGGCTTGGAGAAGGGAATGGATAGTTAATTGCATCATCCCAGGTTTTGGGGGACCCCTGGAGTTGGGGCCTCGTAGTTGAGTGGCACATCTAGGAAGGTTAGCTGCTCCTGGCCATGGTGATGCCTCGCAGGGGTGGGAGTGTGGACATGGAATGCTGCCCGTGTGGATGGGCACCCGCGAACCACTCGTTGAAGATCTAGAGCAGAGCTCGTGTTATTTCGCAGGACTCTTCCCGCGGCCCCATCTAATAATCTGGCCTGGGAATTCTGTTGCTGGAATACTTCTTGAAGTACGTTTGCCCACCACTGGTCTTGGAACCCTTCTGTCGTGGGTGAGCTGGTGACATGAGGAAGTGTGATCACTTTTCCCTGTGAAGGCCCAGAACCATTTTTCTTTGTTTTGACCACTGGTAGATTCTGTTGCATTGATGAGCTTGTCTTTAGTCCCTGAGACAGGAAAGGCCAGTTCTGTTCCTTCTATTATGCACATCCCAAGGACACTAGAATAGGGTTTTCTGTGTAAAAGCTCAGGACTTTGGCCAAATCCCGAGGGCCTGAGCAGTGATCTGGTTGGTTAAGCCACGGAGAGTCCTGTGGTCTACAGGGCTGGGGACAGAAGTGGCTGGCCTATTCCCGGGCCTCTCTCCCCACTGATCCCCTTGTGGCAGGTGGACCCCTTGTGGCTCATGAGGTCTCTGGGCACAGGTGGCCTCCTCCCAGCCCCCGTGTCCACTATACAGCACAATACACAAGGTGAAATATAGCACAGCCACAGGCCCTTCGCATCAGCAGCCTGAAGCAGAAACGACACCAGCGGAATTCAGGCAGGTAGCAGGAACATCTAAGTAAAGGGACCATGCCAGGTGGGTCAGACAGTTATCCAGGGACAGGCTGATGGCCACGAGAGCCAGCCTTTTGTGGCTGTGTGGCCACGAAAGCAGGAGGGGAGGCTTGGGTGAGGCTGCATCCCCCAGTTCCCGCCACATGTCTGAGGGCAGGGGTGCAGCCCCAAGCCGGAGAGTCCCTGCTCCTTCATGAGGGCCCTTCCGTGTTCCGCCCTCAGCAGCTCCGGGGTGGGCCCAGCCAAAGAGTTTTCGTCTCCCAGTGCTTCGGGGAACTCCTGTCTCAACACGGAGCTGGGGGTTTTGCAGGGTCCCTTCCTGCCGCGCCTCTGACCTCATGGGAGCATTTCTGTGTTCCAGGGCCCTTGGGGGAGAAACAGGAGACCCTGATGACAAAGAGCCCCGCGTCCAACACGCGGCGTCCCGAGGACCGGAACCTGGGGCCCATGTGGCCGGTCACCCAGAGGATCCTGCAGGACTTCTATGGGCCCTTCAACACCAGGCTGGCCCAGGTGCTCGCCGACGAGGCATTCGCCTGGAGGAAGACCTGAGGCCCGAGCTCCCACGGCGGGTTCCGCTGCACCACCACAGGAGCGTGTCTTTGGGGCGGGCAGGGGGGTCCTTTCACTCACAGCCTGGAGAAAACCCTGGGATTCCTCTTCCCCTCCCTAGGCACGTGTGTAGTATAAGCATTTGTTGTGTGGGATAACCTGGTGACTGACCCTCATGGAGCTCCTCCATCCGAAGCCACTGGAAACCCTGCTTGGGAAACCATTCCCTCCCGCATGAGAAGCCAGGCTGCAGGGTTGAGGCAGGCAGCGCCAGGCAGGGGACCATGGGGGAGGCACGGCAGGGGGACTGACCATGCTGGGAGCCCCATTGAGCACACCGAATGTCATATCACCACGCTGGAGGTCATGTCACCACGCCGGAGGCCGTGTCACCATGCCAAATGTTACATCACCACGCTGGAGGTCACGCCACCATGCTGGAGGTCACTTCACCACGCTAGAGGTCACACTGCCACAGTAGAGGTCATGCTACCATAGTAGAGGTCACACCGCCACAGTAGAGGTCATGTCCCCATGCTAGAGGTCACATCAGAGCAGTGCCAACATTTACACTTGGTTCAGTTGTGAACACTGTTCGGGTCAGTACCTTTATTTGGGCAGAGAATGGAGGCTCTTTCCTTATTTTCCGTTTACTCCAAAGTCCACCTTTTATTCTCTTCAGTTGTAAACCCTGTTCACTTCACTTTTGTGAGAGGAGAAAACAGTCAATTTTTGGCAGCACATTTGTTTCTCGGACCATCTCCCATTCTGTCCTTGCATTACTGAGGTTTAACTAGAAAATGAATGTTTGAAACCACTTTCTGCATTTTGTTAGCCACAGCTCTCTTTTCTGCCTCTTTACGTGTTTCCTCTAGAGTTTATTCAGTTTATAATCAGATTACAAATTTAGTTTATAGTTGGGAAGTTTTCGCTGTTAATGCCAGACTGAGCAACTTCCAGGAATTGAACTCTTTGTGGGCAGTCTGGGTATCTTAGGCCTTCCGCGTGCACTCAAGGTCACCGCCAGGCCTGGAGGGTGTTTCAAGTTTTAGTTCTGGCCACAGACACACTCTGTTGCTCTGTCCCGCCCCCCCCCCCCCAGGAATGAGCTCATTATCCACATTCCCCACCACATGTGGCCAGAGGCCCTCATTATGTTCACAGACTGCAGGATGCTCATGTTCTGTTTCAGAAACACAGTGAGTGAGCTGTACATGGGCCGAGCATAGTATGCTGGGGTTCTTAATGGAACTTTCTGGGCCACTTGGCAGCTTGGTTTACCAACGGATGCACTAAAGGTCTCATCATGTCTTGGAAGTGATGGGGAGAGACTGAAGAGGACCCTGGAGCCCACTTGGCACACAGCCCCAGGCGCGACCTCACTGAAGCTTTGGCCTGGTGTGTTTTCAAGGGAGGTCTCCTGCGAACCAGAGCTCTCTGCTCAAGGTCGTGCAATGCCAAAGTCAGAAAGTGCAGCTGCCTTCGCTTCAGGCCATGGCAGACACGCGGATTCGCTCTGCTCTCCAGCCGTGGTGCGGCCGTCTTCCTGCCACCAGGAGGCGGGATGCGCGGGCTGTCCGCACTGGATGGCCGAGCTGTTCCTACATCCGAAGGGGCCGTGTGTCCCCCAGACCCGCTGTGTGGGACAACCCCCCGTTTGCCTCGCAGCCGGCACATGGAGCGGAGCCCGCGGGGGAGTCTGGCCCGAGCGCGGCGGGGGCGGGGGCTCTCACGGTAGCGTGCGTGCGTGTGCGTGTGTATTTATTTGCAGGAGGGGGGGTGTGCGTGTGCGTCTGCTGTGCGTGTGCGTGCGTGTGCGTGGGTGCCTTTCCTGGGTGGGCTCCCTTCCGGGTCTGTTGCTGACGAGGCGCCTCCACCGCAGACACAACCTTCTCCTGGATTCGTTTCTCTGCCGCCGAACTTGCCTCGTCCAGTCCACGTTTTGCTCTTCCACTCCGGCCTCGACGACGACGACAAAGGATTTTCCTACACACTCCTATGCATGTGAACAACATGTAGTGTAATTCTGCTTCTTACAGAAGTATTACCGGAGGTATGATTTCCAATATTATTTGGTTTATTCTGCAAGTCTTTCTATACGCGCAGGCCCAGCCCTTTGTGCCAATCCATGCCATCCGGTTTCTCCCACGGGGCCTTTCTCCGGAGGCCGTATCTGTCGCCTCTGCTTTCTCACGTCTGGGCCCGGTTCTCGGTGGCGGCCCTCGAGCCTGTCGTCCCAAACCAAAGTGAAAGGGAGCATTTCTCATGAGCTGGTATTGAAGTGACTTTGTGTCCCCAAAGTTGCATATTGGACCGTGTTCGCTGTGCGCCCCTGGTAGCGGAAGGTATGTTAAGTGAGCCCCAGTCACGCTGTACTTGTGTTCATATTTCACATTAAATGTGGACCCCTGTGACCCGTCGCGGGAGTGCCTGCCATTCCTCGCCCTCCTGATCGCCCGCGGCGGGTTCTCCGTGGCATCTGCCGCGTACAAATGAGTCGCAGAGATCATTCGGGGTCTCAGCTCCGGGCTCTGCGCGCACTGGGTGAGGGCGCCTCCTGCGTCCGGTGACGCGAGAGAGAAGGTCACAGAAGGGAGGGCCCTGACGTGACCGGTGACTCCCCGCTGAGCAGCCTGCCGTGGGTGCGGTGGGGTGCCAGGGCTCGCCCCCAGACAAGCCTCACGTGGGCGTCAGCCTGTGCACGTGAAGGTGGGCTGACTGACCCCAGGCCCTGCTCCTCCCAGGAGCTGCTTCCCTCCTTCCTGGGGCCTGGGCTCGGGGGCAGTTAGTTTGAGACTCCTGGTGTCCTTGGCTGTGTGTCACTGTCACTAGACCCTCCAGGTCCCCTGGCTGCACTGGGCTGGAGGAGATGGGACGGTCTCCAGTCTGGGGTTCTGGAGGCCTGGGCTCTCCTGGGGACAGTGTGGCCCATGGGTTGGTCGCCTAGTTCTGAAAAGATCCTCTGGGGAGAGTCTCTCTCCCAGCACTGCCCCCCAGAGTGGTGTGTTGTGTGAAGGGGGCCAGTGAGTCCAGACCTGGAAAGAGGAGGACCCCGTCTCTTGATGAGGGAGCCAGGAACAGCTTGGCTCTGCAGAGAAAATGGGCCTGAGAGGAGAAAGGGGGGTGGGTAGCCAACGAGGGACATGATGGACAGGTGAGTCCGAGGTTGGTTGAGTCCCTGTCCCAGGAACCTTTCCAGAAACGCCCTCCTGTGCGACACCCACCCCTACTCGGGAACCAGCTTACAGGGAACATAACTGATGGAGACTGTCTACATCTTCGTGTGTAAATCTCCCTTTCGAATGATCTTTTCCCAGAGGCCCCTGTTTGGGAACTGAGGCAAAGGCAGTGCTCTGGAGGAATTTCTGGCCTCAGTGAGCAGGGAGGGAGAGAGGTCTTGGGCGTGGGCTAGCGGGTGTTTTCCTGTTGCTCTAGAAATCTCACCCTGTGCGTAGCTCCCCTGCCTGTGGGCGAGGTAGAACCTGTTAAGACTCATGGAAGAATCACCTTCTCAGAACCTTCTAGGGCCAGGCTCCTGCCAAGTAGCCAGGAGAAGGCAGGCGCACGGGCAGGGACCCAGTAGCTGGAGCCACAGCGGCCCTGGGGACCTGGGTTAGCCACTCTCCACTGCTGGAGCCCATTATGCCAAACTTAGCACCTTAAAACAACATAAGTTGGTTACTGGGCAGTGCTGGAGATCAGAAATCCACAATCAGGCTCATGGGGCTGGGGCCAAGCTGTGGGCTTTGTTCCTTCTGAAGATGCTAGGGGAGGGTCTGCCTCTCCGGCTTTTCCAGCCTCTGGAGGCCCCCCTTCCCATCGTTCATGGCCACTGACCCCGTCCTCAGTGTAGCATCTTCAAATCTCTCTCTGACTCTAGTTCTGTGGTCATGTCAGCCTTCTCTTGACTGTCCCCCTCTCTCCCCTCAGAAAGACTCTGGTGACTACTCTGGGCTCACCCAGATGAGGCAGGATCTTCTCCCCATCTCAGGGTCACGTCTGTGAAGACCTTCTGGCCACGTAAGGTGACTTATTTACAGGGATTAGGGTGCAGACACCTTTGGGGGGTGACTGTTCAGCTGTCCACAGGAGGGGGGTCCAGCCAGCCAGTCAGGCCATCAAGGGTGTTGTGCCCCTGGCCTGTCCCTTGCAGCATGTCCCCTGGGGGGCCCAAAGAGATGTGAGTGGGCTGGCGGCTGCCCAGCAGAGCACCAAGCTTCATGACAGGTCTGTCCCAAGATGGTGGTGCATCTTTCTGTCCTGCAGGGTCCTGTGGCTGGGGTGAGTGGGGCAGGGAGAGGCCACACAGGGCCAAAGACACTTTTCTTCCAAGGTCACATCGCAAGTCATTCTTCTGTGTGTTTCTCCAAGTGAGTCCAGGCGCCCTGGCCCCAGATAGAACTATTTCTCCCTCTCTGAGCAGAAGTGATTTCTGAGTGCTTGCAATTTTTTTTTCCTTTACTGTTACTTTCTCAGTTCCCTAGGAGACCCACAGCAGCCACGTGGGCAGTTGTGAGTTTCTGAAGTTCAGCTGCTTCTGAGTTAGTCATACTTTAAGGGGAGCAGCTTCTGAAGGCTACAAAAATAGTTTGCATGGTTTCTGGTTCCTGAGAGAGCCCAGGGGGCCACGACCTCTGTGGTTTCATGCTCCGGAGTCGGCCTGGGGAGGCTGACCTCCAGACTCTCTCTTCTCGGCCATGCCTCCTGGTCCCACGCTGGATCCGAGTCCACGACCTCTACTTTGTCCCTGCTCCCAAAGCCCTGCCGGGGCAGTCGGGACACTGTCCCCAGCCTTCCTGCCCTGCCGCCCCCCTGCCGCCCTCCATCCCCTCCTCTGCTGACCTGCTCCAGTGCCAGGGCTCTGAGGGCTGCGTGTGCCCTGGGCTCTGCAGGCCGTGCACATCCCCCCCTGCCCCGAGCTGCAGGCCAGGGCTGAATGCTGAGGTGGAACTTGCATCTCTTTGCCTGGCTGGGGTGACACCTGGCCCTCCTGAGAGTGGCTGCACCCTCATGCCATGGGCCCCTGACAGGACTCAGGCCTGCCCTCACACCCTTCACTGTTGCACTTAGTGCTGGGCAAGGAGCCATTGGTCCATTCACTGCCGGACAGTGTTTGCTGGCCACCCTGGGGGTGGAGCACAGAGGAAACTATGAGGAGGCCCCCCTCTCCCACAGTGGGGGGTTCCTTACAGGGGGCACAACATGGGGAGAGCAGGGAGGCACTGGCGCTCCTGTGGCTTTCTGGTATGTACCCTCGCTCTGCCTGCTCTGAAAGGCCCCTTAAAGTAGGCTCTAGAAGCAGGGAGGTCTATTGGAGGCTGACTCCTGGGCCTCCCTGGGTCGCATGGCTTTCCCAAGACCACATGGTGATGGACAGCGGGGACCCAGTGAAGCAGGGAAAGGCTGGGTCTGGGGTATCATGAGGGGAAAGTGTCCAGTTTCTCCCCAGGTCGCAAGCCATTCCTCACCATTCTTCCACCAAAAGCGATGGGCTGACTGGCACCCACCGGACTCTGCTTCCAAAGAGGGACAGTGTGGGATGGGGACAATGAAATGAATGTAACTTTGTTCTGCCAACAGGTCTGGCCGTGGAGTCACCTGATCTCCCACCTACAGGCTGGGGGAGGCCTGGGGGCTGGCTCGAGGGGCCAGGAGAGTCATCAGAAGTGGGCCGCCCACCCCTTGAGCTCAGCCCTGCACCGGTGTCTCAAGGGCATCCAGGGACACATATCAGCTAGGAAGTGTGCACAGAGTCAAAATTTAATTTTTTAGCCAATGTTTTCTGAACATCTGGTTGGTGCAAGGCCCTGAGCCGGACGTTGGGGTGGGCTGCACTGGGGATGGCTTGTTTGCTCATTCGCCAACTCCTTCACCCGTTCATTCACCAAGTGTTTTCAGGAGTGCTACCGGCTGCCTGGCCCTGGAGGCTCCCAGGAGAGCAGACCCAGTCCCTGTCCGCACGGACCCGGGATCTCGTGCCGCTGATCCATATGGACCAGAGCATCACCCAAGCAATCTCAAACTGCAGCAGCCCCACGTGCCGCCTAGGAGAGCGGCTGAGGCCAGTGGCCTGCTCCTGCTGTGACCCTCTTCCCTCCAAAGTCCACTCCATTTCCTGTGGGACCTCCCCCTCTGTGGCAGAAACCCAGCCTCCCCCAGAAGGCACAGGCCCCAAGGGCAGCAGCTCTGAGCTCATGGGAGCTGGCAAAATGGAAGAGATCACACAGGTTCCTGTTTAACAGTAGAAAAAACACATTTCCACAAATATTTCCTGACCGGATTCTACATATAATAATTCAGTATTATAATACCAATGTTTTGGTAATACAGGTCCACTTGTGAGAAGGTGGAATTCTTCTTGGGGTGAGTAAACTTCCACTTAACGAGCTTCAAAGTGAATGCCCCATATCCCGTCCCCTGCAGAGCTTCATCCGTAAAGACCCTTCCTAGCTCATCTCTGGGCCCCGTGGCCCTCCTGAAGTGCTCGCCCTTGGGAGGCGCTAGACTCCAGCCCCTAGAGCAGTCTCTTCCTGGCTCCGCCTCTGCTTTCTTACCTTGAAATATTGGGGGGTGTCCTATGCTCAGTCCTCAGCCCTCTTAGCTAGCTAGCTTCACCCCTGTCCATGGAACCAACAGCCATCTCTGCATGGATAACCCCCAGACCTCAGCCCTGTGCTCCGGACTGGGGCAAATCTCGCTGGGTCACAGCATCTCCAAACTTAACAGAGCGACCTGGCAACCCAGAGCCCTTGGGGCGTGACCCCGCCCCACTGGGCTGTCACTCGCTGGGTCCCACCTCAGTCTCAGTGGCCAGCCCGTGTAGACCAAATCTTCATGCTCCTCTCCAGTCGCTGCTGAGTCTCCCACTGACCCTGGAGCCCACCTGGCCTGCACTCCAGCTCTTACAATCTGTCCCGCACAGGAGTTCTGCCCCTTGGCCACCTCCTTCAGGTCCTCCCTCGTGCCCATCCTCCCCAACCAGCTTGTCTAAACAGCCACTCCCTACCCCTCCCTGAGCCACTGTCTCTTGCTCCTCTCCTCTTGCCCACTTCCCAGAAGCCACCATTCTGCTGCCTCTGCCCCCCAATCCTGACCGCTCCTCGCCACCAGCCCTGTATTAATCATGGTTTCAGTTTCTGTATTTCATGATGCTTTGACTTCTTGAGAACTTGTTGAACCCCCGGGGTGCAGCTATGTCCTAGAAATGGCAAACAACTCCCTTCGGAGTGAGCCTCTGATGTGCAAAGCAGCCAATCCAAACTCCCTACTCCAGACCACCTCCTTTGGGTCACCCTGGGGCCAGGTGCCAGACAACCAGGACAGCCCTTAGCCCAGAGTCCAGCCAAGTCATCAAACCGGCCGATCCCAGCCCTGTGTAGCCTGATCACCCTCTGCACCCATTTCTTCCCTGAAAACCACAGTAGAGGCTCTTAGCTCCTGGCCCTCCCTGCTTGTCCCCCACGTGGGCACGGCGTGCCCCCTCCTCTGGGGAGCGGTGAGTGACAGATTGTGTCTTCAGGGGCACTTGTCTCCTAGTCTGTGGGCCTCACTCTGTCTGAATAATAATGAAACTTACACGAAAGGGCACCTGGTGACATAGTTGGTTGCACATTGATTCTTGGTTTTGGCTTAGGTCACCATCTCACGGTCCTGGGATTGAGCCAGAACCTGCTAGTTTCTCCCTCTCCCTCTGCCCCTCCCTGTGCTCGCTCTCTCAAGTAAATCTATAAAAAGCCACCTACATGTAAAAAATCCCACCTCCAAAGGTGGGAACCCCTCAAGCTCCCTGAGCCCCACCTTTGCAGCTCTTTCCCTGAAATCTGCAGCCAAAGTAACCTTTTACAACATCCCTCCAACCATGTCCTTCTCTGCCCAGATACTCTCCTCAGGCTCCCAACTTGCTTCCTATAAAATGTGGGAGCCCTGCCAATACCCCTGGGCCCTCCCTGACCCACCCTCCTGACTGGCCCCTGAGCCCAGAGCCACCCCCACTCACCTGACCCCTTCTGGTCCAGCGCTGACCTCGCTGCTACCCCTCACTCATGCCGAACCCCACCCTGCCCTGCCCTGCATCCCCTCACCCCCCCAATGCCCTTACTGTCCCTGGACCAGGGCTCACCCTTCCGGGCCTTGGCAAGGCTGCCGACTTCACCTCCTGGAAATCGGTGTTGGGAGGGGAGGGGCTGGCTGGGCGGGGTCCACATTCTGGCAGCATCTGTAACTACAGATCAAACTGGCAAGTTGGATCAGTGGGAAATCCTACCGAACCATATAAACATTTTTAAATATTTTGTTTTTGCTTACAATATGTAAGGTGTGTCGGGTTGTGTGTCTTTAGAAAAAGGGCCAGAGCCTCTCCTGCACACGTAGTGTTGCAGATAGGAGCTTGGGCGGGGGCTTCCAGAAGACGAGTGGTGATGAATCAGTGCTGGTTTCCGGTTTAGGCTCCCCAAGGGGCACGGGACCTGGGAGGCGGCTGCCAGGCAGTCTGCGGGCAGAATCCTTCCTCACTTATATGCTTGTTCTCAGATTAGCAACCTCGTCTGTGCCAGGACTTCCTGCAAAGCTTCCGGGCTGCTGTGCAGAGAGCAGCTTGTGTTTCGTTCTTGCACGTGTTTAGCCCACAGCAGGGGTTCCCCAGGGGGCCGGGTGCTGGGGACCCTCGAAATCCTTTCGGGAGGTCCCCCTGTCCAAACTGGTGGCATGGTCCGCCACTGCTGCTCGTGCACGCACGGAATTTTCAAATACGTCCGCGTGCGTGTCCAGTGCGGTAAACAGTGACGGATGAAGACCGCGTCCCCAGACTGTCTTGGGAATCTTCAATAATTTTTAAGAGTATAAACGAGTCTTAATGCAACACAGTTTGAGAAGGGCTGATTTTTCTCTCTAATGAAATAGTGTGTTTCTGAGGTCAGGCCCGGATTCGGAAACAAACATGACCGGTTGATGGCAAACAAAACCTCCCGCAGAGCACTTTGCAGAAGGCCCAGGAGCCCTGAGCATCTGCCAGGATGGGAGCGTGGGGGAGACTCAGACAGACGTCTGTCCACTGGGGAGGCCGGGTAGGTGGCGGTGGCCAGAGGAATCTGGGCACCAGCCATTCACTGAGCATGTGCTGAGCACCAGGCCCTGTGCCAGGGCATCTTCCAGCCGCCCCTGGGATCCTCACCTCCGCCGCAAAAGGGAGGTCGTGTCATCATCCTGGTCTATCATCATTTAGATGGGGAACCGAGGTAGGAGAGGGGCCTAGTAATGAGCCCCAGGGCCCCCAGCCACGAAGCAGCAGAGGTGGTCCTGGGTCTTGGTCTGCTGGTCTCCGGGACCTGCCCACCTCAGTTCCGAGTCCCTGAACTTTGAGTTTCCAAAGGGGTGGGTGGAAGGGGGTGGTCCCATGGCTCTCCTGAGTCTGGGCTGGGAGGCTGATGCAGGCAGTGGGGTTGGGGTCAGGCCCTGGGGAAATCTTTAAGGTCATTTCCTTGTGGAAACAGCTGAATGGATCCACACGACAGCCCCCCTCCTCTCTACGTGCCTCCTGCCCCCTGGTGCCCAGCTCTGGGGACACTGAGGCAGAGACTCAGCCCTGGCCTCCTGCCCCGTCTTCCTGCATTCCCCCCTGGGTCCTGCATCTACCTGGACAGGGGCAAGTGAGCTGAGCGTGCTGCAAGCCTCCAGAGGAGCCCCTGACTTCTTGAGGGGGTGAGCAGGTGGGCCTGCCTGCTCCATGCACCCCGCCCACCTCTGTCTGAGGCTTTCTCCAAGCCCCAGAATCCTAGGCTGTCCCCGCAGCCAGCTCAAAGATTAGGCAGAGGCCCCCTGTGGCCTGCAGTAGCTCCTTCCGCTGTGAGTTCGAGTCATGACTGAGGAATGGGGAGTGGCTGCCTTCTCCTCAGGGCTGGCCTCCAGAGCTCTGAGGGGTGGCCAGACATCTCAAGTTAGGCCCCACCGTCACCATGGAGAACATTTGTTTACTCCTACCTCCAAATGAGATAATCTGGAGAACTGCCATTTTCTGTACTTTCAACATAATGGAATTTAGGAAAATTCCAAAGCCAAGTCAGCCCCCAATTCTAAAGACATACAGACCTAGGCAGCCTGCATAGACTTCAGGATGTGGGCAAACTTCTCTGTCCCGGCCTCCGATCTCCTCCTTCCCATAAGAGCATGTATCTCACTGATGCACATTTTCTCCCTCCCTGCCTTCGCCCAGGGTGTTACTTCACCGGCAGTGCCCCCTCCCCACTGTTCAACTGAGTCCACATCTTACTCCACCCCAAGGACAAGTTCAAGTGTTGCCTCCTCCTCCATGATGGCCTCCTGGATTCCACCCTCCCTCCCACCTCCACGAAGAAATCTCCCCCATACTAGTCCCTCTCCCACCTAGTGTGGCATTCATGGCTTCCTACCTGACTGTGGTCATTTGTGTGTTCCCATTCCCATCAGGACAGCGAAGTCTGGGGACCCCCAACCCCCATAACCGGCCGGGAGTGAGGGAGGCAGCAGGTACTTGGAGAGAAAACCGAACTGGGAGCTGGACGATACTGGGCAAGCTGCTTAACTTCTCTGAGTCTCA
The DNA here is from genome assembly GCA_003697995.1 of Taxidea taxus jeffersonii. Lineage (NCBI taxonomy): Eukaryota > Metazoa > Chordata > Mammalia > Carnivora > Mustelidae > Taxidea > Taxidea taxus. The sequence continues at coordinate 2,293 of RCUC01048232.1, read as the reverse complement.
GTTTCTCCAGCTGCTGACCAGGATCGGGGCCTGGAGGATTTCAGGGGGCCTTTTAGATCTGCTAATCTTTTTTTGCTTTTTAAAAACCTGCCACTCTCCCCACAACACAACTTCCTTAGGCGTTTTGCAGAGGCGGTGTGTAGAAGGAGGTGGAGAAAGGGTTGAGGGTGGGGGCTGACAGCTGGCTCCCCAGACTTCCAGGCTTCTGCGGACAGCTCACCTGGGGAGCAAGAGGCACTGAAATGCAGCCCCGCGCTGCCCCTGTGTGGCCTGCATGGGCACTGCATCCAGGAGGCCTGTTTTGCTAACCTTTGGGAGGACTGCCCTGGCGTGTCCCTCCCCTATCTGGACCCCCCACTGTCATCCCACTCACCCCTTAGCTAGGCCAAGGAGATCCTGGGAACCCAGAATAACCCCAGTGACAGGGCGTCCAGGGGTGGAAGGACTCAAGGTCTCAGTCCAGCCAATTAGGAACGTTGTCCTGAAGGCACCTGGATGTCGGAGAAAGGGGTGGTCCTGGGTGTCCCCGTCTGTTTCTGGGCTTCCAGGCTTTTGGGCATGATCATACCCAAAGTGCCCACAGGGAAAGGAAGGCTGGAAGAGGGCCAGTCTCAGAGCCAGGGTTCCTTGGATGCCGGCCTGACTCCCCATCCAGTGCTCCTTCCACTCCATCTGGTACCTCGAGGACACAGCTCCTGATGGGCTGAGTTAAGACCCTTCTGGCCTCTTTGAACCTGGCAGTGGTCCAGGTATCTCCTATCCAGCCTCTCCCCACCTTGGTCCTTCCACCTGGGATGCCGCCTTCCCATCCCTCACGTCCAACCCACCCTTTTAGGCACCCAGGCCTGAGCTAGCCTGTGCATGCCGAGGAGGGCCCTGAGGGAGCCGTCACCTACCCCAGCAGGCTCAGAGTGTATGGTGGGGTGTAGGTATGAGCAGGGCCTGGGCTTGCAGCTTCTGCCCGCAGACATGTAGAACTCCATCCCTGCTCTTCCTTGTCCCACTTCCTCCTTTTCACTCCTCCCCTGCATCCGCTCCTGGTTGTGCTCTCCTCTCTGCTCCCCGAGAAAGGCCTACCTGGCTGCAGGCCCCACCTCCTTGTGTCTGTGACCCCTTCGCTCCAGCAGGCAGACTCTGCCACCCTGGCCTAGAACCAGTCCTTCCTAGATGGGGAGGGAGGGGTCCCCAACCTCCAGGGGGCCCAGGGGGCTGTGGGGCTCCCACCCCTGGCTTCCTTTCCCAGGGCCTCCCTGGGCTAGCTGAGCATCTGGCTGCCTCAATTTAGATACGCTGGGGTCTGGAACCTCCATGTGGCATCAGGATCTCATCCTGCTTGACCCAGTGGAACAGAGGGGCAGACTTGCTCTGCCCTCTGTCCCCTGTGCCTTTGAGTTCTTTCTGCTCCTTCCCCCCACTCCCTCCCTTCTCCCTCTTCCTCCCCACTTGCTGTCCCTCCAGCAGCAAGGAGTTTGCTGGACTGGGCATGGCTGGGCTAGACTGAGCACAGCTGGGTTAGACTGGGCACAACTGGGCTGGGTTGCACTAGGGTTCTAAAGGGCAGATCATGGCCCAGATAAATCCCCGTGCCTCACATCACCAGGACCTTCAAAGCCACAGTCCAACCACTACAGGAAATGATGCCAGCTTACTAGCATCTGCTGAGAAACACTTTTCCTCTGGCCCCTCAGACTCCTGGGCTTTCACACAATTCTCCCTCACCAGCTGGGGGCCACTCTTTCTGGAGCACTTGAGCTTCTGGGCTGGGTATCCTGCCTCCTCTGAGAAGTGAGCAGAGAACAGTCAGCTGATGTTGTGGCCAGAGTCTACCTGGGGCAGGTGGCCTAGCAAGTGCCTGGAAGGAGACCCATAGCCGAGGAGCACCTGTCAGTCATTTCACTGCAATCCTACCTGTCTCTGGCCTGGTCCCTCTCACCCCCTTCCCCATTCTTTCCTCCCTCCCAGATTCTACCGCACCCTGTATTCTATCTGCATTGAAATTGGTGAAATATCCTTACATTTATCTCCCTGCTTACCAAGTCCTTCTCCTTGTCTAAACCACCAATTCTGTGAGCTCAGCTATTGGTTTTAGGCTTTAAAGGACTTTTTTTTTCTGGATCATTTTCAGTTGTGGGACTTCAGTGTGGTTCATTTCCAAATCTCGTTTTTGTCACAGAATCTTGTTCCTTCCATATGGTTTTTATTTCTTCTTTACATAATCATTTTAAACATGCTTTAAGTCTGATTTATGATCTCAACTGAACTATTCTGTATTTTAATGTGATTTATAAATGAT
>RCUC01048207.1:0-25664 GCA_003697995.1 Taxidea taxus jeffersonii | reverse complement strand
CTTTCCAACCTGTGTATGCATGACTTGGAAAAGATGGAGAAGGACTATTGATCGGATGCATAAATGTTGCAGATATGTTAGATGACAAAATGAAGGCTTACTTACATCGATGGGTAGAATAATGAATAGTAACAAGCAAAATAAAATTTAAGGGAGGCAAAAACTCTTGTACCTAATTTACAAGTTTTGAAATTAAATGTGTGGTATCAGATAGGATATATCTGACCTGTGAGTGCCTCAGGTGGAACAGACATTGAGATATGAGGGTACTGGAGTCAAGGAAACTTCCTGAGAATAAAATTATTTTCATGTGCAAGCACTTTGTACGTGGTAATTCTATTTCTAGTTATTTGAGGAACCTCTACACCATCTTCCTTGGTGGCTGTACCATTTTGCATTTCCACTAACGGTATGTGAGTTCCCTTTTCTTTACATCCTTGCAAACACTTGTTATCTCTTACTTTTTTGATAATAGCATCCTGGCAGGTATGAAGTGATGTCTCACTGTAATTTTGATTTGCATTTCCTTGATCGTCACCTACCATATGATCCAACAGTCCCACTTCCAGATATTTATTTGACATAATTGAAATCAGGATCTTGAAGTGGTATCAACACTCCTGTGTTCATTGTAGCACTATTCACAGTTGTCAAGGTATGGGAACAATCTACATGTCCATCAACAGATGAATGGATAAAGAAAGTATACATACAATGGGATAATATTCTGGAATATTAAAAAGAAGGAAATTCTACAATGTGTAACAATATGAATGAATCTTGAGGACATGCTGAGTGAAATAAACCAGTCAAAGCCCGACTCATACCACATGATTCCGCTTATTTGAGGTAGCTAAAAGAGGCAAAATTGTTGAGCCAAATAGTGGAATGGTGATCATTAGGGACTGGAGGGAGGGGAAAATGAAGAGTTGCTAATTAATAGGCATAAAATTTTAGTTAAGCAAAATGAATAAGTTCCAGAGACCTACTGTATAACATTGTACCTGTAATCAAAAATACTACATTGCTCACTTAAAAATTTGATAAGAGGATAGCTCATGTTAAGTGTTCTAACACCAATAAAACAAAGAAAAACACTTGCATAGAGTGCAAAATACTATAAACATAAAATGGCAACAACTGATCTCAGAGGCAGAATCAAATGGTTGTTAAGAGTCAGAATCCTAGATACACATCTTGACTTTAACTAGAAACAGTCATGTGGTCTTGGGAAAATTATTTAACTATTGTATGGCTTGGCTCTTTCCTCTATAATATAGGAATAATCCTTCCTAACTGGGACTGCATTAAGGATTAACACATTTCGCATATTGCCAGGCACATGGCATTCAGTAAATAGTATCCCTTATTTCAGCTATCATAATATAGTGCCCAGAATGAAGAAGGAACAGAGCTGTACTTTCTTAATTGTCAGGTGACACCTGAAGAATCGTAGCCAGTTTGGAAAACCATCCTTTAGAAGATTTATAGGCCAAAAGAATGTGTTCAAAGGCAGGAGGTGGCACATGACCAAGATGGTGAGTGCCCATTAAGTATAATCAAATGCATTTGAAGGTGTTTTTAGAGATTTTCTCTTGAGAAGTAAATCCAGAAGTCAACATCAATCTAACCAAAGGGCAATGACAAGAAAACAGCTTTGTTTTTTTGGCTCCACAAGGCAAGCTTCATTTGGGTTAGACATAAGGGTTGGACACTTCCCATAGTTAGAAGATCTTGGGTTTCCTGGAGCAGGGGGCAGTCCCTTACCCTTCATTGTGTACAAGGCCTATAGTCAAGGTCTTTGTGGAGAGGACTCCTTCCTAAGCTCAGAGTTTGCCTACTTGGACTAAGCCCTCTAAACCCCTCTCAAAAATTAGGATTACAAGGTGGAAGTGATGGAGGCCTTCCTGGTGACTACCTGAGGACCCTAATATGCAGGGTGAGTGTACCTAGAAATGGGTGAGTTTGCCAATGACTCGCAGCTCCGAAGATGGGAAGTGATCTGTGCTCTCATCTAGTTTAATGCATCTGTCTTTTCTCCCAGGGCATCAGCCAAGTGCCTGCATACTGGGCTCATCAGTTTTTCTTGAACTACAGAATTGGGGGGTTGCATTTGGCTAATGAATCTCTTCAGAAAAACATACTTCTTCAAATTAGGTTCTAATTGCATTAGGGAGCAGCAATTGCCTGTAACCTGTTAATATTTTAGGAAGTTGCATCCACCTGAGTGATTTGAGAGCCAACAGCCTTGGGGAGTGCTGGACTGATGGGCATATGGACTGACCCCCACCTCGTTAACCTTCCCTCGCTTTCCATCTTCAACCTCCCTGCAAGGATCTGTCTGAGTCTGAGCCTTAGGAAGCTCTGTGGTGGCTCACCAAAACAGGACACTGATGGAATCCTAATATGGGGAACTTGCAATCAAGCAGGATTAGGGTTAGGAAGTTATGGTACTTATATTCTCAAGACTGGTGTAGACCCAGGAAATGTGTGTAGTCCCACCTTCATTTAATCAATGAATCCACATGGCAATATCTCTATGAAGTGGTTTTTAACTCCTCTTAAATATCCCCCAAATTGGGCAACTCAGTGCTGTCAGATAGCCCATTCTCTCTTTTTTTTTTTTTAAAGATTTTATTTATTTATTTGACAGAGAGAGTGCGAGCACAGGCAGACAGAGTGGCAGGCAGAGGCAGAGGGAGAAGCAGGCTCCCTGCCGAGCAAGGAGCCCGATGTGGGACTCGATCCCAGGACCCTGGGATCATGACCTGAGCCGAAGGCAGCTGCTTAACCAACTGAGCCACCCAGGCGTCCCAGCCCATTCTCTTTTTGTACAGCTCTGAGAACTGGAAAGGTCTTATTGAGGCCAAATCAATATGGAATGCTTAGCTCCTTTGGGGAATAATGCTAACGAGGATGATCATAACAGTCTACATTTACTGAACACTTACTACCAATTAAGCACTCTAGTAAATACATTTTCTGGTTGAATCCTGATTATCATGCTATCGGATACATGTCATACATCCTATTTTATCGATTAAGAAACTGAGTCTGGGGAGGTTTCTGTGATTTCCTCAAGCATCAGAGGTGAGTTTCCTATGATTGAAAGAGCTCATTACCTGAGCCTTCCTTATATTCTAAATGCAGATCTGTGGGTCCTCTCCTGAGTGGAGCCTCCTTAAAACCCCTTGTTTTGGAAAGAGACTAGATCTTCGATCTGCACTTCATCTCAAATCTGTCACCAGGTTGGCTCCAGAGCAGAGGTTTTCAAACTTGTGGGACTCTATGATCCCATTTTGCAACTATTTTTTTTTTTTTTTATGTCCTGGACTTCTGTATAAGATGTCAATTAGAAAGAAGTTCCAAGGCTCATAAAAGTTTAAAAACGATTTCAGTAGATCAGAATATAGATATATAATCTAAATAGTAATGGGATATTTTAGGCCAATCACATATTATAATACAAACCCACCTCCAAATCCAACTCTGAAAGTATTCATGAACAATGGTCATCTAATAAAGGAGGGGCTTACATGTCCATCAGGCAGCAAAGCTTCCTAAGCATCTACTTTACCTATCCTGATTCTTTCTCTGGTGTTGCAATCCTCATGACACCCCTTTCTCTCCCTCTGTCTCCCTCTTTATCTCTTTTGCTTTCCTTGAAACACAAATACACACTCTCAACACTCACAGACACAGTTGTCTCCTCCCTGTGCCTACGTTTACACCTAGTTTCTTTTCCATACCCAGCTACCTTGACTTTCACCCTTGGGAGCTTGACATCTGTATTAATCATGACTTTTCATGTTCTCCATTCTTGATACTTAGACATTGGGGGTGGGGGTGGCTTGCTGACTCTGACAGGACTGCCTTCAATTCTTATAGACAGCTGTCATACGCCAGCCATCCAATCCAAAGCCCATACCCCAACCACCATCGTTGTGTGGCTCTTAACACCCTGAGCCACTACTCTTCTGACCTAATCATCCTGGGGGCAGGTGCCAGAGAACTAGGGACAACCCCTATATCTCAGAGCCCATTGAAATTATTTATATTAGACAAGATTTGTTGCCCTGCCTCACTCATTCCTTCCTATGGAAACCTCACTAGAAGCTCTTGTCCATGTTTTCCCACCCTCATTTGCCTTCAAACTGACCCTGTTGCTTCCCCAGGGAACCTCCTCAAGCACGGGATTTGGGTGTACAACAAACCACTGGCAATCATTTCCTGATCAGCGAGCCCACCATCCGTGAATAATAATAAAACCTGTGTTTTAAAGCAACTCTCCTTTTTCAGAGATTAGCCTCTTGCTCTGGGCTTCCGCAATCTGCTTTTTCAACAGTGATTATCGCAATGAAACCATATCTACTTCCCGAGATGCTTCCTTCTAGAAGAAGTGCATATACATGTGGATTCTGAGGAAACACTTTTCCCCCCAACTAAAGACACAAACACATGCAGATACATAAGAGAATGCATCCTATTCCCAACCCTTACTGACCGCCCTAGCTCTTAGCTCTTGCTTCTACCTGACCCTTCACAGCCCTCTCACAGCTGTTGTCTTCCTGGACTTTACCCTCTTTCTTTCTCCTTAAATATAGCCTTACACGTGTCCCTCTTGTCCTGAGCTGCTTCAACTGTTCTGAGAAATGATCCCAAAGCCACTTTTCCCTCTGTGTGTCCTTCACCTTCACTCCCCATATAAGCTTTACTATAAACCTGATGTCACTGGCTTGCAATTTCCTGGTAGCTGTCTGCTTCTGTACCAGGTTGGGCACTCCATGAAGCTGGAGTCCCCACACTACCCGGCTTTAAGTGAGCTCACAACAAATATTTCCTAGTTGAATTAATGAATGAATGAGTGTGACTTGTGCTCTGTTCTTTGCCTTTCCCTTTCTTCCTAGCCATCACCCATCAGGCACGCACACACTGTTTACCTTTGGGCAAATACCCACTGAACATCCCTAAGAAAACCATTCAATTTCTTATATATGATTTATAGGCAGCGTGTCTTGAACTGAGTGGTAGAGGGAGAACTTAATTTTTTTAATACATGAGAAAGATCTGAAAATATGGATTTGGACTCAGGGAAAGGGAAGTCAAAGAGGCAGGAAAAAAAAAGAGAGAGGGGATGAGTGAGTGAAAAAATGGAAGGAGGAAGGGAGAATGGAGAGAGAGAGAAAGAAGGGAGGAAGGAGGAAGAGAAAAACCAGTTGATGGATTCTTCCTGTCAGGACAGGCCTCTCATTTGGTATACCCTGAGAAAGTGGGGTTGGTACCCCATTGCCCCAAACCTTAACTTATTTCCCTGTCAACATTATCTCTGCATCATCGAGTTATTCTTGGACCATGATCAACATGTAGGGATGTTAGCCCCTAACTTGTATCTGGATGCACATTTCTAGAAACACCCCAAGATTAGGAAAGTCTGATCTAGCACCATTGGAAGCCATCTAGATGGGAACTGTTCTGTGGGCTGTGCCCCCACCCCATGCTTTTTCTCCAGATTCAAGGACAGATGCAGTTCTGGTGCCTCTGTGGACTTCCACTTCTTTCTCTCTGCCTGAAGAAACATGACAGATAGGCAAAAGTTCTGGATTAAAATGATTCATGTGACCTACCTAAGCTCCATGAAGCAGACAGCGGTGGAACAATAGGTGAGCTTTGGGTTTGCCAAATTGGGGGTGGTAAAGCTATTCCATTCGGGAGAATCAGAGGACATTCCAGGCCCTTCTCCCTACCGCTGCAGTTCATGCATCCAGAGACTTCGCCGGGATGCCACCGGTAATTGCTGGCTCCATAAAGACGTCGCTGGCTCCAGTTTAGAGGGGATGAGGACATCTGGATCTCTCAGCCTGTCTGCTTACTTGAACAGAGATGTCACTCTCTGTCTCTTTCTGGTCCTTGTTTATCTCTTCCTTCCCTTGGTCCCTGCTCTATTCTGTGGTAATTTCAGCCACGGGGGAGGAAAAAAAGAAGTCAGATATGGAGATATCACTGGAGCAAATGGCATTTACTGTTAATGTGGCGGCAAATGGCCTCCTCCCTGACTTGTCATGTTTTAACTCTCTTAAGGAAGGAGGTGACAGTGCACTTCTCTGCTCCAGGCCCAAAGGCCAGGGAAGACTTTTCATCTGGATCATTAACTCTATGGTATGACTTTTACAAACGCACCTCTCTGGGGCGTGTGCATTGAGGGGAAATGGTGACATAGCAGCATTAGCCAGCAGAGCCCAGTGCTGAGCATCAAGACTTCGACTCCAGTCCACGTCCACGGCTTACGAGCTGTGTATCCTCAGATTCACAGTCCCAAGCCTCAGGGTTCTCAACTGCAAAAGGAAGGTGGCCGCCTGTGCCTGGCCTGCTTCGAATAGCAATGGGGAGGCTATCATGAGAAAGTGTGAAAGTCATTGGAGGCTAAAGCTCTATTGAAGTATTCATTATGACGATGAATACTTTTTGTACTGACCTCCCAACATCCTTCCATCTCCAGCTCCCCCTGGATCAAATCCTCCACTCAGAAAAGTTTCTGATACCAGTCATTTCCATGTTAACATCATTGCATTTCTTTGCCCCTGGGTTCTCCAGTTCCAAACCACTCTTGGCCATGCCAGCAGAAATATCTCTCAGAAACACAAGCCTAATCCTGCTCACACCCCCACAGGTGTTCCCAAAAGCACGAGTTTGCTTACCTAACACAGTCTGACGGAAGTTAGTCGTCAAAGACTCCGCGTGCCAGGCACTGTTGGAGGTGCTGAAACTAGAGCATCAATGAGACAAGAGAGGTCTCCCCTTCAAGGAGAGACAGAAAATAAACAGGAAGATGATCAGAGAAGATCATCTTAGTTAGTGGTAAGTTATAGGAGGGTAGTAAAACCAGGGTTAAGGCAGGAGGGATGGGAGTATGGGCAACACTGGATATCTGAGCTCCACCCAAGTAAGGAAGGAAGCAGCTGCATGCATCGTGGGGATGGGAAGGTTAACAGGACAAGAAACTAGCAATTACAGAGGACTGACAGCATGATGGGCTCAGCAGAGCTGCAGAAAGGGGGCTGGTGTGGGAAGCAAGGGGTGATTGGCAGGTGGCATGGGGACTAAGGAAGGCAGGACCCTGTAGACTATAAGATCTCAGCTGTATCCTGGGTGGAAAAGGAAGATTTTGCAGGGTGTGAAGTAGAGGAAAGACATGATCAGATTCACCTTTTACAGAGATCACTCTAGCTGCGCTGTGGAGAATGGAATTTTTGTGGTTGAAATTCCAATAGTGACACTCAGAGCCCTTCACTCATTGGGGCTGCCTTCCACTTTCAGCCACATCTTCTAGCTCTGCCACTTGTCCGGGGCTCTTGGCATGCACCACTATCTATGGTTCCTAAATATCACATCCTTTCACACTTTTAATTCAGCTGTTGCTGTTCTCTCTTCTGATAAAGCCCTTGCTGCTGTTTCAGGTGGCCTCATACCTCTGGCCATCCATGCTGTGTGCTTGGATATGGAACCAGAACCAGAGCATTGTCAAGGGTCCAGAACAGTATTGGGGGGCTTAATCATACTGTGAATATTTACTCCTCATCCACTGTGTGCCTGGAACTCTACTGGGCTCCTAGGATGCAGGAAAAATGACACATAGTCCCTGTCCACATGGAGCTCATCATCTGAAGAGTGAGGGTGTGCATCGAGGAAATACGGAACAGGTAAGAAAGCCTATACTATGAAAGATAATCCAGGGCTGGCAGAACTTCTCTTGGAAGCCAAGAATCATAGATTGATGGTTTCCTGGAATCTTCAGCTTATAGAACCAAATCAGACCAGGAAAAAAAAATTCAGGAATTAGAAATGCATGTTTATCAAGTCCTTGGAGGATGGGGTGGCTGTATGAGCTTAGAAGTGACAGAAGATGCCACAAAGGAAAAGACATACAGCAACTGGGAAAATACCCACAGCAAATATGAGAAAGGATTACTATCTTTATTATGTAAAGAGTATTATGCAAATCAATTAAATTCATGGAGACCCCAGCAGATAAGTGAGCAGAGGGTACAAAGAGACAATTCTCAAAAGAGGGAAATACATACAACTGGTGAACAAACACAAGAAAAACATGTTCATTCTCTCTAATAATCAAAGAAGCGCTTATTAAAACCATGGGATAACATTTTTCGCCTATTGAATTAACAAAGTTTAAATGCAAACTAGAGGAGGATGGCCAATCAATGCTTTCGAGAATGGGATGATTGGGACTCTCAGGCTTTGCTGGGAGACGTGTAAACCAGGGCAACTGTTTTTGGAAAACAATTTGGCAATGTGCATGAAGAGTCTTAAAATATGATTTTATTTTAGTAATTTAATTTGAGATTTTTTTTCCTAAAGAAAGATCCCAAAAATAGAGAAAGGATCTATGCATGAAGATTTTTTTTTCCCTCCGGAGCATTATTTATAGTAGCCAAAGGGTGGGGGGAGAAGAACGAAATAGGAAATTAGAGAGGTACAGATAGCCATATAAGGAAACATTCTGTGGCCATTTAAAAAGATGTTTATGAAATGCTAAAGTTAAGTGAAAAAGGAGGACAGAAAAAGAAACTCTGCTTTCAGTATGATTGTGCTTATGGGGAAAATATCATAGGCACGTTGACTTAAAAATTTCCACATTGTTAGATAGAGCAGAGCGTCTCTAGGGACGTTGGTCTGGGTCCAGTGACGTGGGCTTAGCCACCCAGCTCATACCTCCTTGATGGTTGGAGACTTGGCAAAAGAAACAGGGAGCAGTCCCAGGCTTCCTTGGGGGAGCCTGACTTGATTCTCCAACTTCTGAGATACCTACATGATTTTAAGAAAACAGGCTAGCGTTCGTTTCACAAATGAGAAAACTGAGATTCAGAACGGTTTAATGTCTTGCTCAGGGTTGTGGTAGATTTGTGGTAGAGCTGGTCCCAGGATCCAGGCCTTCTGAATTCAAACCAATACAGCCTTCCTCCCCAATATGCATCTGGATTAGTGGATAAGATTTGCCCATATTTGGCCATTGTCATGTTCACCCATATGCATGCTTGTGGATGTGCACGCCTTTATGGATATTCAGAGGACAAGTGAGCAACCATTGTGGGCTGCCTGGAACGTCCTGGTTTTGCATTCAAAGTCAAGCAGCAATTGTTAGTCATCCTAAATGTCTGTGGGTTTCACCCCGTTTGGTGGGCATAGCGATTGTGGGCATCCTATGCATCTCTTGATATGTCTTGGCTGGTTTTTCTGCTGCCAACTGGCTTCCGTTCAGCTCGGGCCACTGGGCTTCACAGCAGCCCTATCCCGGGGCCAGACTCTTCCTGTAACTTGGCCTGGAGTCAGGGGGAGGGGCTCTTGGGAAGCCACAGGTCGGCTTCCCAGGGGCCGGTGTTCCTTTGCAGGCAGCCATCACGGCACCATCCAGCCTGCTTCTCGGACGCCGATAAACGTTCCTCTCCTCTGATTCCCCTGCTTCACTCGGCCCAGGAGTAGATCTGTTTGCTTTCATCACGCAGACACGCACTTGCCTCTTGCCTCGTGCTGCTTAATTAGCTCTAATGGGGGTGGAGACTGTCCTTGGACGGCTTCCCGCAACTGCCCTCTGCTGGCCAGAAGCTGCATAGGCGGCCGGCTCTGGGGACCCAGAAGCTGTGATTTTTACAGTGTTTCCTAGTGTTTTCCCAGAGCGATCCTGACCTGGAGATGCAGTTATGATAAAAGACATTTCTGCCAGTCCTGGCACACTGAGCCGCCCCAGTCTCCAAGAATTAAATCGAATCTGCAAGAATTAACAGGTACAAAAATGCCTTCCTTGTGTCCACTGGGAAGATATGTTACTAAAATTAGCCTGGGTGAGGCGCCTGGGCGCCTCAGTGGGTTAAAGCCTCTGCCTTTGGTTCAAGGTCATGATCCCAGAGTCCTGGGATGGAGCCCCGCATCCAGCTTTCTCTGCTCAGCAGGGAGCCTGCTTCCCTTCCTCTCTCTGCCGGCCTCTCTGCCTACTTGTGATCTCTGTCAAATAAATACATAAAATCTTAAAAAAAAAAAATTAGCCTGGGTGTTGAAAAGCACCATTCTAACTTTATGATCTGGAGCAAGCCGCTGTGCTTCTCTGGCTTCGACTTTCTCATCTGTAAAATGGGCACACAACGGTGTCTATCATTAGGTTCCTGAGCACCTTAACTGAAGAGAGACTGTCACACAAGGCATCTTGATAAATGGTGACTGTTACTATTGATACAGAGACTATTTATGATCGCAGTTGGAGCGCACAGTGGGACTGCTTAGTCTTCCCAGCAGTGATGGGGGAAGGCTGTGTGAATGGAATGCTTTCGAGAGCTGGGTCTCAATGCATTGCTAGGTTTTAATGCCTTTTTTTTTTATACTACTACTACTACTATTATTATTACGATGTGCCAAGTGTTATCCAAGAGATGAGAAGGGTACAGAAATGAATAATTCACTGGACCCAAGTCAGAGCAACTGCACTACATTCGAATTCAAATGGAGAATTCTTATATTCAATTGCGGCCATGTTTTAAAAATAATAATGGTCATAATAACACAATGGCACGTTTGTCTAGAACTTTTCAAGTTGCAGAATCCTTTTACAGGCCCCTCAGAGAGATAACGGATGTGAGCACTTCAGAAAAGTGTCAGCTTTCTGCAAAATTAAGGATTTTAGAATTGAGGGATGAAGTTTGCCTATATCCTTCATTGACTAAACAAATCATTTGTTTGCTTCTGTTAGATTGATAAAGAAGATCACAGAACCATGGGATCGTGGACCCTCAGAGCAAGGCGAGACCTTATCTGTCCCTCTCTCTATTCATGGCTGTCCACAGAATGCCTGTCAGGCACGAATCCATACTCTGTTTGATTGCTTCTGGGGATGGAGCGCTCACTTCCACTCCACATAGAGGTACATATATCATTGGATAAGCAGAGACACTGAGTGTTCAGCCTCTTTCCTGCTTACCGCCTAAATCTAGACAACTGATTATGTTCGTTTTGCTGCTAAATATCTCTCAGCATCTTCATCATCACTCTCTGCACACATACCAATTCTGTTGCAATGATCGTAATTCTGTCTTTGGACTGTCAACTTAAACTCACCCCCCTCATTCCCAGCCCACTCTGCACTTTGCTTTGTCACATGTAAGCCGAGGTCCCATGCCCCGGCTTGGAGTGGTGCAGCCTGGTTAGCAAGGTCTGTGATGGCCTCTACAGCCCAGCCTCTAGCCTTCTCCAGGAGCAGGGGTTGACATGTGACACCTATGGGCCAAAGGCAGCCCACAGACTTGTGTGTGCCATGAACAAAGGATGTTTGTGACATTTTAATTTTTTTTAAAGATTTTTGTTTATTTGAGGGAGAGAGAGAGAGACAGAGAGAGCACAAGTAGGGGAGAGGCAGAGGGAAAGGGAGAAGCAGGCTACCTGCTGAGCTGGGAGCCTGATATGGGGCTTGATCCTAGGACCTGAAGATCATGACCTGAGCCAAAGGTGGGCACTTAACCACCTGAACCACCCAAGTGCACAACATTTTTAAATGTAAATTGTGAAATAGAGTGTTAGCCTTTTGGTTGCTTATGGACTTTGAGGGCATTGTCTCTTGGCCTTCAAAGCCTAGCCTTTACTGAAAAAATTTAGTGACCCTTACTCTGGGGGTGGCAGCTCCTGACATCCCCCACACACTTGGCTTGCCAGCCGCTTGGGATAACTCACCAGACTCAAAGCTCAATGTGCTTGATAGACCTCTGCCTCTGATGACACCAACCTACCCTACCTTTCTCTCTGGTACACTCTCAGGAGCCTTTTAATGTTGATGCTGATGCTGATAGGTACTGAGGGCCAGACACAGAGTACGTGCCATGCCCTGTTTAAAGCACTTTACATGTATTAACTCACTTAAGCCATACAAGCCTGTGGAGGAATTACTATTATTCCTGTTTTAAGAGGAGGAAACCGACATGCCAGAGATCAGTTCTCTTGCCCGAAGTTACAGAGCGCTGAAGTGGGCAGTTGATTAAAGATGCAGTTCTAATGTCCTCGGAACAAGCCGGCTCGGGATTCCTGCAGGTAATCTGCTGTTCTCTTTGCTCACCTGGCTGAGAACATATTCCCCAGAAGATCATCACTGTTTGTGCCAATGACCTCCTGCCAACCTGAATGGGGACCTGCTGGGGGCCCGGGAGTCCCATATTTTGCACTTTTAGTTTCCTCTCCAGTATATATCCCTAGACCCAGCTCACTACTGGTGCCTGAGAACAATGTTCCAGTGAACCAGATTGCAGGGCTTCTGCTAGGAGTACACGGAGAGTGGGGGCCCTGGTGAGCTCCAGCTCCAGCAAAAGGGCTGTCGACTTGAGATGCAAGGAATGAGGGAAGACCCTGGAATTTGAAACTCTTGCTCTGAGGCTTGATTGATGATGGGATGGGGATAGGACGGGTTCTTCCAGGATGGACTCCCAGAAAAAGACGGGAGGTATAAGCCAGGAAGGGCAAGGATACAAGGTTCTAGAAAGGTGGCAAAAAGAAAAACACCTCCAGGTAGAGGTCTTATACATCTCCTATGTAATAAATAGCACTAAAAAGTTTGAAATGCTGTTTAATGGCGGGGAAAAGGCATTCTTTATGCTCTTAGGTCCAGGAGTGGGGTCTAAGTCAGAGGGAGGTAGATATGAAAGCTCGCTTAGAAATTCTTTATCTCTGGGGCACCTGAGTGGCTCAGTTGGTTAACTGCCTTTGGCTTGGGTTATGATCCCAGAGTCCCTTATGGGTGCTCTCTGCTCGGCAGGGAGTCTGCTTCTCCTTCTGTCCTTCCCCCCGCTCATGCTCTCTCTCTCTTTAAATAAATAAAATATTTTAAAAAGAGAAAGGAACTTTTTATCTCTGGCTTATTACCATGGGGTCTGGAGAGTCTCCCTTTCTTCCCACCTTGGGGTTTCAGGGTGAGAGTGCAGTAGGTTTTTCAGCCCATGCTGGAGAACTAGAGCTGCTGAAGTGAAGGGGATGGCTTAATGATCGCCTAGTTCCACCAATGGAGAGAAATCTTAGGTAAGAAGAAAGTAATTCACTAGAAGGACAGTGACATTATGGAAGCTGTGGGTGATGGGCACAACGGAACCACAGCGACTCCACACTACCAGATTTGCAACCTGCCTCTCATTTCCGAATATCACTTCCACTCTCTCTCCTGGCTTCCTCTGTGAGGCACAGAACGTGGCTCCCTGTGGTTCTCACCATTCATGTTCCATGACTGCCTCCGCAGAGGACTCAGTCTCTTCCTTTAGTTCTGGTGTGCAAATCCAGGGGTAAATGATTGGCCTGGCTTATATGCAGGAGTTACTTCTGGGCCTGTTTGCTATGGCCAGTGGCCAGGGCCAAGTTACACAGGCATGGCCACCAGTGTCACACCACCGTGGACTGTGGAGATGCCCCAAGTGGGGATGGCGGTGAGCTGGGAGCTGGGTGGCTGCTTCAGTTTATATCCACCTCTAAAGGGGAGAAGCAGGGAGCCTGCAAGGCTGTTAGATAGTCTTCACCAGAAATCTCATTTTTTCAAAGAAGCTGGGATTAAAGAATTCTGTTTGGAGTCTTGGGTCTTCCTTTTAGGAAGAAAAGTATAGCAGGCCTCCTACATGCTAGCTGTTTTATATTGAATCTTCAAGGCAAGCATATGAAGAGGTAATATTTGCTCCTATCTTGCACATGAGGAAACAGAAGCTCTGGGGGCGTCAGTAATCCACCTGAGGATGCTTGGCGGGTGAAGATTTAGCCCAGGAGGGCCATCTAGGTCCTTTGATATCCCAAACCCCTCTCCCTCTCTTTATACAACTTTATACCTTCTACTAACTAGAAAGTTGCTCTACCCTCTGGGCCATTGGTTTCTTCTTTATGGGAAGTGATAAGTGATCTTTCTAATGCAAAAATTCATCTTTTCTATTTAATTGTCACACCCTTTCCTGTTTTTCCCAACCTCCACAGACTTACCCATCTCTAACTCCATGATAACTGACACATTGCGTTATTACAGGGGAAAGACACTCTTGGCCTATGAATTTCTGGGCAGTAAAGTAATGCTTTAGTCTCACTCCAGGAAGACAAAACCCAGGCTCTACAGACCAGGCTGTAAGCTCAGCTTTCAGGCTAACTTCTGTGTGAACTTCAAGGAGATGCTCCTCTTCTGAACCTTGGTTTGCTTACTCTGTAGACACAGGGAATGTGTGATTGGGCCACTTAAGGAATCTCTCTAAAGCCAATTCGTGCAAGTGGATTTTTTAGCTGTAGGCGCTTCACTCGTTCACATCTCCCCCAGGTCCTTGGTTTTCTCATCTGTAAAATGTTGGAAGTTGAACAAAACACGTTGCCTCCTTCCAGCTCTCAAATTTTGAGCCTCTTGCTTCTCTGCACATGAAACCAACCATTGCCTAGCCTCACCCCTCCTCCTACCCCTACAGAGTTTCCTGGCCCTGCACGGCCACCTCCCCTGCCTCTCTCTCCCCATCAGTCCAGTGACCCACTCACTCCCCAGTGCTCCCAGAGATAACTCCAGCAACAGGCTCTCTATTCCTGGCTCTTAAGGTGGCCACACACTGGGCTAAATAAGCTGCTTACCCGCGCAGGAAAGGATGACATTTAAGAGTACCATATCTTTTTTTTAGTTTTGCTTTAAAGGGAAGCTGGTTTGGGAATGTGTTGGGAAGATGTCCCTTTAATTTGGTGCTTGGGGCTCTCTGAAGAGAAGTTCTTCTGTGTCTCCTTGGGTGCTTCCTAAGGGCTGAAAGATCAGTGCTGTTTTTCTCACTTCCCCAGCCTCTTAGAAATTATTTGGTTCCACCTGGAACTTGCCATTGGTGGCCAGGCTCTGAAACTCTGGATGCGAAGTTAAAAAGCCTGATTGGCTGTGTGAACTTGAAGGAGTCATCTCACTTCTCAGGGCCTTGGATTCCCCCTCTGTGAAGTTTTAGCATAATAACTACACTTACTAAGACACTGTCTAACAATAACAAGATCCCGTGTCTTCTATGCCCTAGACACTATCTATGAAGATCTCCATGCATCATCTCACTTAACCTTCGTAATAGCTAATAGAAATAGTAATAGAAATACTATTGCTATTATTACTTTGCAGATGAGACCAGTAAACCTCAAAGAAGTGAAATAACTTGTATAGTCTGGAAGATGGCCTCACCCAGAATTCAAACCCAGTTCTCTGTAACTCCTGCATCCTTAGCTTTCTGCCACACAGCTGGGCCCGGCTATATAGACAGTGTTCTCACGACCTGTTGCTACAAACTCAGTAAGATAAAACAACCACCATTACACCATGCTTCTGGATCCCGTGGGGGAAAAAGGTTGGGCAGGCATAGGGTGTTGCCTTATCTCTGCTTCACAGTGTGTGGAACCTCAGCTTGGATGATTCAAGAAGTCTAGAGGCTGCTCTAGCCCCTGGGTTGGTGTGATTCACCAATGGGTCTCATTCTGAAACCGCTCACTGGAACGTCCACATTTAATTCTCCATGTAGACCAGGTGCCCTCACAGCAGGGTGGCCCACAGGTGTTTGGACTGCTTACATATTGGCACAAGGGCTCCAAGAATGAATGTTCTTTTGAAGCAGTAGAAGCCAGGCAGATTTTTATGATCTAGTCTTAGAAATTACATGGCAGCACTTCTTCCTGAAAACTGGTCAAAGTAGTCATAAACCTGATCAAATTCAAGGGGGAGGGCACATCGATCCACCTCTCAATGGATGGAGTTTTAAAGGTTTTTGCAGCCATGTTCTAAAACCACCATCGATGGGATCAGCTATGATCTATGCTGGGGCATCTGGCTAGATTGATAAAGACTAAATAATCTGATGGGATCAGGGCTAACGGCCATAGGCTCTTGGTTCTATGATCATCCTAAAAATGAGCTTTCCAAGAGTCCAAAGAATAGTGGCCCAAATGGTGGAGAAAGCTCATCTTGATCTGAGTCAGCACTGTTTATGGAGACGACCTAATCTAGGGTATCCTGGAATGACACTGAGGCTTCCAGGCAGAGGTGATGGTCAAGGATGATCAGGGAGCAGATTATGACCATTTAATCTTGTTTCCTGATGATGGATCATGGTGATGGTCATGGATTTTGGAATTAGTCAGACATGGCTTTAGAGGCAATCTTGACCATTTCCCAACTCTGTGAACCTGAGCAAATGACTTGACTTTTCTAAGTTTCAGTTCACTTTTATGTGAAACAAGATAATACAAGCTTCCTGTACCAGGACTGTTTCAAGAAGTCAAGGGGAAAGCACCAACATGGCCCCTGGAGCACAAACACACTTTTAAGTTTTAGTTATAAATATTCATCACCCAATCCCTAATTAAACATGTGTTTGTTGATCACTTAATATGTGGCAACCACTGTACTAAGTGCTTTTTTATTTTTACCATGTTGTTATTGTTATCATCAGCAGATGTGGTCTACCTGCTCGGAGAAGGTCCTCAGATGGAAACTGAGAATTCAGGGGAAGAGTTGAGCCACCAAGGATGTGGATGAAGCAGGCTGGGGTTCAGGGAACCCAGACCAGCAGCCAGCTCTGTCAACTGGGTCACCCACAAGGACAGGGAAAGTCCTGAACTCCATCTGGGAACATGGGTCCTGAGAGTCTCCTTGACTCATCCTTTCTGGGGTGGATGTACCTAATCAGGCTAGACTTGGGTAGGAGTTTAGTGGGTCTCTTCAGTGACAGTTGTCAGTTTCTGAGATGTAGGAGTAGGGGAGAGGGGGAGAACCAGGGGCCACACCCTCCTCCCGAGAGTTGTGAACCTTCATGAGACAAAAGGCAAGAATGTGCTTTGTAAACAGGAAAGGCATGATAACATTAGGGATGATGCGTGTGATGGGCCTCAGAAGCCATCCTTGTGGCCTGCAGTTTTCTCCATTTCTTAATGTGATTGTGTAAGGAAATGAGCACACCCTGAAGTCAGACTCTGCTTCTTATTAACTGGGATACTTTTGAGAAATTTCTTTTCTCTGAACCTCTTGCCTTCCCACCTGTTAAATGTGAATAGTGACAACAATAACTATCTTAATTGGTGTAAGTATTAAATGAAACCTCTATTTGAAGATTAGGACATGGAGTAAGCCCATGTTATTCAAGCTGTCCGGGGACTCTGCAGTAGACTCCCTTGATGCACCTGTTTAAATTACAGTCCCTACATCTACTCCTATGAGAATTTCTTCACCCTTATTTTGCTACATATTTCCATATAGCTTTGATCTTCTGATATATACAGTATATCTCTTTCTTTTTTTATTTTCTGTTTCCCCCATTTTCCTTCCTGTAAACACCATAAGAGTGGAGACTTTTGCTGCTGTGCATCCAGCCCTTAGAACAGTGCATGATAAGTGGGAATAAAAACAAAAAACAAAACACAAGAATGAATGAATGAGAATCTCTGGATTCTCAAATCAGCCTTCTCTCAAGTCATCCCAGGGGATTCTTACACATACACAGGTTGGAGGACCACCATAGGAAGTACTTAATCAACACTGGTTGTTTTTCCCCTTCCTTTCTCTTTAAGCATCTTAAATTTGTTTAACCTGTTCAAAGAACCAAATTACCAAGGTTAGATAAGAGAGTGAGTAACTCTAGGATGAATAGGTTTATCTGGTAGCCCCCATTCTCTGTTGTAGAACTATCTAGACCTTGAAGGGAGAAGGCTCTGTTCTGGTGTATTCTGATGGCAGAAGGATATGCAGCCCTTAGGCATTGACCCTCATGACTGGGTGCCTAGCGTGCAGGATCCTGGGAGTCCTGGAGAAAGCAATCTACCTACTGAACCCACCTTCTGCTCAGTTTGACCCAGGGCCATGCTTACTTGATGCCCATCACATTAGACTTGGGAGGTGACCTAACTTAAGACCAAATAGGGTATGTCCTCTGCTCTAGAAGGATAGACCATGGTTTAGAACTGGACCCTACTTCCTGGACTGATCTGGCTCTGGTCTGGGAGAGAACCCAGGATGGCTGGCTGACCAACATCCAAAAGTCATGGAAATAGGTAGAAGGTTGAGGTCCTGTCAGAGACTGGGGAAGACAGGGAAGGGAACTGACATGCATGGCATACACTCTACCCTTTTGTTCACATATCACCTCTCTGGCTTTGAAGGTTTTGAAGGTTTGGCCATTACTGGCTGTGTGACTGGGTCATTGACTTCCCTCTCTGAACCTTGATTGTGCCATCCATAAGCTTGGTGTGGCAGTAACATCTTATGGGGGTCCTCATGTGGATTTAATGAAGATCAAAGAACTCCACTGGGCATACAGTATGGCCTAGATGTTTTCCTTCTTTCTTTTTTTAACTCTACAAATCCCAGTTTATATGAGGGAAAACCAAGGAGAACATCAGATGAAGGAGGGTGTCTGTTGCTGGGCACATAATATGCAGCTCTGGGACAAGAGCCAAGGGGAGGGATGTGCACACTGGGGGAATTTTGGAGCCACTTGACTTAAGAAGCTCAAGCTAATCAATCCCTCTCAGCTCATCACGGGCATTGCAATCAGGGCTCCCCCTGCTCACCTGCTGCTCTGCCCTTGGGGAAGCTGCCAGAGCCAATCATGGGGCATTGTTCTCCCAGCTCAGCTCTGTGGAGGAGCACTCTGGGCTTGGCCAGGAGAGATAGCAGGAGGACTCACGGAATCCCGGGCGTGAGATATAGATCTACATGGCCCTGTGCAATACCTTCAATTCTCTAACAAGGATATAAAGAGAGGATGTGACTTAGCCAAGGTCACAGAGAAAGCTAGATTTAGAGAAAAGAGGAGATTTTTATATTTACTGGTGTTTCCATTCATTCACTCAAGAGGTTTTATTGATTGCCTGTTATAAAGGCAGGTCATCACAGGTCATACAAAGCCACACTGAATTCCTAATTCTACCTCCTTTCTAGAGCTCCAAGCTTTTTTCTCTGAAGACCAAAGACACTCCAGTGGTAACTTTACACAGACCTGGACAAGGGCCATGGAAGTGTTCCTGCTGGCCCCTTTGTCCCCTGCTGCCAGATCAGTCCTAGATTCTCAAGCCCTAAAAATTGCTCAGGACATCAAGAAATAGTGGATCCAGTTGGAGTCAGTGGAATTTACTTTATTTGAATTGACTTGAACTGAACGAAATAGAATTACAAAACTAAATGGAAATAATTGAATTGAAATATAATGAATTGGATTGAATCAGGATTAATTGAAATGAAATCAGTTGAGGATGTATTAAATCATGGTACTACTAAAGGTTTGGACATCACCTCCCTGACCCTGCTTCTTGTATCGTGAGAGGATTAAAGCCCAACAAAGGGGAGCATGGGGCAGGGTGTGATGGAAGGTCAATGACTTTGAGAAGGTCAAGAAGTGGCAGAGACAGGCTCCCAAGCCAGGTCATCCGACTCCCTGGTCAGCATCTGTCTCGCTATCCCATATTACCAGAATGAGTGTAGTCTGAGGCTGGGTTTCTGAGGAACATGCCAGAAGTCAGTAGAAATCAGCAAGTGAAGAGTACTTTGGGAAAAATGGAGTGCAAAATTTTTGGAACCTCTCCACCTTCTAATGAATAACCAAGGTTGTTGGCCTCTGACATTGGCTTTCCAAGATAGTTCTTATCTGTACTGTGGTGGTACATGGGGAAAAAGAAATTTAGAGGCTCTGAGCCTAGTTTGGCCATGATTCTTTATGAAATTGAATTTACTTCAAGGAATAGAGATTATACTTGTAGCTGACTACCTTCCTTGAATTCCCAATCACAAGATCACCGTGCCTAAAAGTCCACCGTTAATACCATTCCTTGGATAATGTTTTTTTAAAAAAATTCTATTGAAATATACATGTGCTAGCTGGAGGAGATAACATATTTAATGTCCACATTTTAGTGTATTAACCTTATTGTATCAACTATCTGACACCGGAATGAAGGCTTGTGTGGATGGTGGAAAGAAGTATGGTTTGCAATAGGGAAGGTGGTTTGGATGGGTGGCCAATGTTATTTTTAAAAATTGATACAAAGGGACGCCTGGGTGACTCAGTTGGTTAAGCTGCTGCCTTCGGCTCAGGTCATGATCCCGGCATCCTGGGATCGAGTCCTGCATCGGGCTCCTTGCTTGGCAGGGAGCCTGCTTCTCCCTCTGCCTCTGCCTGCCACTCTGTCTGCCTGAGCTCCCTCTCTCTCTCTCTCTTAAAAAAAGAATGATATAAATTGCTATATCCAGGAATTTAAATCTGAAAGTCTCTATAATGAGGAGGCATTATTCTTATGATGAAAGCATTAAATAATAATAGTCTGCATTCCTAAGGAAAAGGCAAATGGTAGCCCATTGACCTCTTGCATCCTTCTCTCCCCAAAAATGGTCATAACTGCTAATCAGCGCTCAACATAAGAATTAAGTTTCACAAGTAATCTTTACATCAACGAGGGGAGGTAAGTCAGGCACTCTTGGCCTCATTTTACAGAGGAGAAACTAAGCCCTTGAGATGCTCAGTAATGCACCTTCTGTCTCACGGGGAATCAGAGGCAGAAAGAGGACCAGAGCTTCCACCTTGGATCCCTGAATCTGGAAGTCTCTCAGACATGTTATGTATACACTGTACAATTACAATCGATTTCCCATCGTTGTTCCTTGGTTGTGTGGGACATGGGAGGCAGAAGTCATGGGGTGGGCACCTCCAAAAGCCAAGGGTGGCTCCAGTCCATTTCACAGACTTGAGCCTCTGGTGGAGCAGCCTCCGGAGTGTGTAATCACGCTAATGAGCTGTGGTGCTTGTCAAGGTATGTGATCCAGACGCTTGTTGCTGTGATCTGGACATAATTGACCCTGCCACAGGAACAGCAAACTGGCCGACAGGCTCTCAGCAAACCACAGGCTGGACAAAATGACACACTGAGGGATGTGGCCAGCTACCCTGGCTCCACAGTTCTTTAATGTTTATGACACAGTTGTCCTTGCCAACAAGCACTCAAACCAGAAGTAAGGGTCCTGTTGGAATAGATGGGGGGGAGTGGTAATAGATTTTGGCAGCAGGGTGGGTCCTCACTCTACCTGCAAAGGTTTCAGATGAAAGTGAATTGGACTCAGGAAGATTCCCAAAGGAAAACTGCTGTCACTTAACTTAGACACACACATCTCCAATCTCCATGCATAAAAGGGATCCTCTCAGGATGTGGCTGTGCCCTGAGCTCCATGGACAATCCATGGGAGGAGCCTCAAACCAGCCACTGAGGGGCTTCCATCACTGTGGCTTAGTTCCAGAGTCCATTTTTACTCCAGTTCCAGTAACTAGATTTTCTTATGTTCCCTTTTGATCAAGTCTCTGCACATGTTTCTGCCATAAGCATCATTCAGTCCACAAATATTTAATGGGCATGGGCACCGTTTCCATGATAGGCACTATTCTAAATCCTGGGAATATAGAGGTAAAAATAGTGGACAATGTCTGCATGGCAATTATATTCTGTGGGGAGACAAATAAACAACAACAAAAAACCCTGAATATATACCCTAATATCAGGAGTGGTAAGTCTTATGAAGACAAATAAATGAAGCAAAAGCATCAAATATATTAATCTAGTTGGAAGGGGTAAAGTGGTGAGGTGGTCAGGGAAGGCTTCTCTGAGGACGAAGCATTTGAGCAGAGTCCTATTTGGTGGGAAAAGGAGTCCAGTGGCTGTCTGGGAGAAAATGTTCTAGGTTTAGGGGGTCAAAGACAAAGACACTGAGATGGAGACAACTGGGGAAGATCAAAGAGTCATTAGCAGGCCAACAAGCCTTCAGTGAAATGAGGGCAGAGGGCAGCTGTAGGAAATGAAGTCAGATAAGGAGCCAGACCCTTCCTCACTGTTAGGTTGGCTGGAGAGAGCCTTGAAGGCCAAGGTAAGCTTGTTGAAGTTCTCAGTCTGGTCAATGTTCTGTGAGATTCCTCTGATGTTAGTGGGATCTGGGATGGAAGATGGCTCCCTCCATGCTTTTGCCTGATGGTCCCTAAGTTGTCTGATTCCAACTCTCAAACTCTTTCTCTAGGCATCTCCATATAAGCCAAGAGCAGCACTTACTAAAGCTGAAAGATACAGAGAGAGCTCACAAGTCCCCATGGGTCACTCCTGGGTTGTTTGGTCTTTTTTTCTTTCCCCTGGGATTGAGCCAAATTCCATTCCAGCTTAAGTCTGGTCCCTGCTGCTTGCTTGTCTTTGCCGAAGTGGGTCAGTGTTACTGTTGCTCCCTCTGATGATCTCCAAAAGTACTCGGGAAGCTGGCTTTGCTAGAATAAAATGGAAGTACTTTGTAATGGAGATTGTAATTGGAAAGAAGTTTGAATAATTGATATGTTTTCCTCATCATTGTTGGTGGGAAAAATTGGCCTCAGTCAAAATTTCAGACTCTTGTCTTGCCACACCCTGCAGCCCTATTTCAAGCTTGTGAGTGTTTGCACACACTGCACACTCTTCTCTCTGCCAGGAATTTGTATCCCCCACTCCCTCTTCACTGAAACATCTACTCACAAGACAGATTTTTTCTGAGAAGTCTCTTGACAATCCTGGGTTGCTATGCATCTTCCGGTGGGTTCCTTTGGCACCTTGTCTTCCCCTGCCCCCTTTTGTGTGATGCTCTAATTAGCTAGTCCTAAACTTGTCCTCCCTTAGAGAAGATCTACCTCAGGACTGCAATGAGGGGTGTACCTCGATGGTTAAAAGTGTCACCAGAGTCACACTGCTTGAGTTCTGATGCTGCTGCTTGCTAACTCCGTAGGTTTGGGGTAAGTTTTTTTATTTCCTCCGTGCCTCTGTGTACTCATCTCTAAAATTGGGAGGGTAATAATGCTCTCCTATTAGGCTACTTGGATATGATAATCAATGCCAACTGATCTCCTTGTGTCTTGTTTTACCCCTCTACATAGCAACTACAGTGAGTTTTTTTTAATGTGCTCTTTCCACAAATTTTTCACATGCTTACAACCTGTTAACTCATTATTCAAGTCTCAGGTTCTGTAACTGTTCAGAAAGGCTTTCCATGGCCATTACATTTGAAGTAGACCCTACTCTGTTCCATTACCCTTCAGAGTTGTAAGCAGTGCTATTTACCAAACATTTTCAGTTCTACCTCTTTCTACGGACTGGACAGGATGACACCTGGTGTTCCCTGTGTTAGGTGGGACCGTATGGCTAGTTGTCAGCAAATATAGCATTAATTATTCTAAGATTTAAAGTTATTTATTTATTTATTTTTAGAGAGAGAAAGAGAGCACGTAAGCACATGAACAACAGGGAGGGGCAGGGGGAGAGGGAGAGACAGAATCCCAAGCAGGCCTCATGCTCACCTGACTCAGGGCTCGATTTCACAATCCTGAGATCATGACCTGGGCTGAAATCAAGAGTTGGATGCTTATCTGACTGAATCACCCAGGTGCCCCTTCTCAGCTTTTCATTGCCAATGCAAGACCTTCCAGAGATCTCATTTCCCTCTGGTATGGTAACAGGCAGTACCCAGGATGAGTCCCTATATGATGATGAGGATGAGAAAAGATTCCCTTGTCCTCCAGACGCAGAATGTAGAATGAGCAACAATAAAACTTACGACACTGAGACTTGGGGGTAGTTTATTACTGCAACATGACCTAGGCTAATCTGACTAGTACACCCTTTGAATTATTTATCTTTCTCTATGAACACGAGTGTTAGTCATTTCTCAGTGTTTACTCTCCCTTGCTTCTATAATCATAGAACTCTCCCTTTTGAGCTAAGGAATGGCTTTGCAGAATAAGGGCTACACTTTTCAGGTCCCCTGACAAGTCGTATCACCATGTGGCAAGCTCTGGCCAATGTGATGTGAGCAGAAGTGAAGTTTGCCCCTTCTGAACCTGACTCTTAAAGAGAAAGCCGTGCCCTCTCCTTCCTACTGGCTAGAAGATGGAAATGCTGATTTCATCTCTAATAAGCAGATAAGGGAGATACCGTTGTGATGACAGAACAAAAGGAGAGGAAGAGTGCGTCTTCCTGATGGTGTGGAATTATCACACCAGCCCTGGATTCCTTATATCTAGGCTGTTCTATGATTAAAAATAAACTTTTGATCTTATATAACCTATGTTATTTGGGGTTGCTCTTCTAGCGATCAAGTCCGTTTGTTCCCCAATATCCTACTTCAAGTCATCTTGCTTATTATTCAATTGACTGCTGTCTATTCCCACTGCTCCATCACACATGCACACACCTGTAAGTTCTCACAGAACAGGACTTATTTCTTTCTTATTCATGGCTGCGTCCACACTGCCTGTCATAGAGTAAGTGCCTAAGAATATCTGTTGCATAATGAAGAATAAATGACATACAGTAACCTCTGAATAAAACATTATCAACTGTTATTAGGTATTACTCTTCTTTACATTTCAGAACAGGCTTTTCTATTATCTGCTGTGACTGTTCCTGAGGCCTCTGATGTTTCTCCTGCCTACAAGAGCATTCCTCTTCTTTCTTATTTACCAAGTCCTTCAAGAATAAGCTCTGGACTCATGTCAGAGACATACAGAATGCAATGGCTATAAGGGACCTTCGCAGTCACATGGCATGGCTCTCATTTTCCAAGCTTGTGAACAAGCTCAGAGAGGGGAGATTAACTTGTATTTTAGTCAGTTTGGGCTATTGTAATAGAAGACCATAGATTGGGTGGCTTAATGACAACAGAAATTTGTTTCTCAATGTTCTGAGGTGGGAAGACCAAGACCAGGGTGCTAGCAGATTCACTGTCTGGTGAGTCCACCTCCTGATGGTAACTGCTGACTTCTATCCTCCATGACAAGAGAGGGCAAGAGACCCCCAACATCTGTTTTCTAAGGGCATGAATCTCACTGATGAGGGTTTCATCCTCAGGACCTAATTGTCCCCCAAAGTCCCCATCTCCCAATACTACCACCCCAAGACTGAGGATTGCAATGTATGAATTTGGGGGTGGCGGGCACAAACATCCAGTCTGTAGCAATTTGTTACAAGTCACACAGTGAATTGGTGAGAGAAGATCCCAAAGTCTAGGATTCTTGCCTTCTTTTAGTATGCGTATTGTCACCAGAATTTCCAGCTCCTCTTAGGTGAGTTACTCTTTGATCAGACTTCAAAGATACAAGTGGATTGTATTTCTTAACATCTCCTCTATTGGCACTTTATAGTTGCTGTGAGATAGTGTCCCCACCTTTGCACTTCACAACTTTCCCGCATTTGGAACCCGAAAGGGCTAAAGCCAGAAGGTCCCTCAAAGGTGAGTTAGGTAATGTCTTTGTTCTCCATGTGAAGACACTGAAGCCCAGAATGAAAAAGAAACTTCTCTGACCACACTTGGTCCATTGAGAGACATTGGGAGGAACTTCTGGCATCTCTATTGAAATGTCACCCAAAGTGGGAGTTAGACATTTTGGGAGATCTGTGTCATGGCCCAGGAGGTATTACAGCCAAGGCTTGACAGAGGATAACAGGGTTATGGATGAGAGAGTCAGCGATCATATGAGTGTCAATAAGAACAAATCATGTGAGTTTCAGGAAAATCTGCTGCCAACACTGAGAACAAATACAACTCAACACAATAAATACAGTATACAATAAAATCTAATATGGTCAAGTCAATGAGGTGGTCTACATCTCCTTTCTTC
>RCUC01048187.1:0-14301 GCA_003697995.1 Taxidea taxus jeffersonii | reverse complement strand
ATTTTATTTGCTTGTTTGACAGACAGAGATCACACGTAGGCAGAGAGGCAGGCAGAGAGAGAGGAGGACGCAGGCTCCCTAGCGAGCAGAGAGCCCGATGCGGGGCCCGATCCCAGGACCCCGGGATCATGACCCTAGCCGAAGGCAGAGGCTTTAACCCACTGAGCCACCCAGGCGCCCCTACATTTCATCTGAATCTTTAAGAGGAAGGGTTTCCCCAATACTTTCTATAGTATATGATTCTCCTTGGACGATTTTGAATGAGGAGCCAAATTTAAGGTGGGGAAGGAAGCTCACTCACTAAAGTTTTAGCCTCTGTCCCAAGGATCATGTAATCCAGTGGGAGACATACACATGTCAACAATTTTCAGGTTCTTATCCAAGCTTCCATCCTGGACACAAGGGGCAACTGCCAGCATCTCATCTTTACCACAAAGCCCTTCCTTACCGTAGCCTCCCAAAAGGCAAGGACAGGGTTCTGCTGACCTTGGAATGTCTCATTCCACACCACTAACCCTCTACCTCATTCATGACTGGGATACATAGCCAGTCTATTGAAAGGAAGATCAACCCTTGAACATTTATAATCTCTTATGGGTAAGAAGCAAAAGCAAGAGAACGTGTTCTTGAGTAATTTATTTTGTTCCCTGGCATTGATGAAAGGGATAAAAATAAATCAGTGTTTCTACTCAACTTGTTTGAAGGACAAGCCAAAATCACACCATTAAAAATTAACATGTAAAACAGATTGTACATTACTAGGGATGAGTTCAGACCCAAAGTAGAATAATTGGCCAAATGAATCTACAGAATGTTGGATATGACAAATTCACTCTCATTTCCAGTGGTTAAGAAATGAGACAGATTATCTTCATTTCAAGCCAGGAAGGTTTAGAGGAATAGCCAGCATGTCTTATCTGTTAACAGAAGGACTGGGAAAGAGGCTGTGACCAGAATCGCAGGGTTTTCTGGGGCACCAAATTCATCACTTAGCACAGCCTACCATGTCCTGTGAAATTCGTGTCAAAATTACCAGATTGATTACCTTCTTGGAGCCACCTAAATTCCAGGTTGGAAAATTAACCCATTTGTTAAGTTACATTTGTTAAGTAACAACTTAGTGCATTTATATACATCTACTGATTCCATCTATAGGTGTCAGATATCTAATCCTCCATCCATCCATCCATCCATCGATCCATCCATCCATCCTGCATTTGTATGGCACCTTCCTATGCTTGCCCTGTGCTGAGGCATATGATACAATGATGGATTGGATGGAAGGTTTGCTTTCCAATAAATTAGTGCAGTGCATGGCCTTAACACAGAGCTTCTCCATCTCTGCATTAACATTTTGGGCTGGACAATCCTTTATTCTAAGGGCTATTGTGTGCATTACAAGTTGCTTATCAGTGTGCCTGGCCTCTACCCACTAGATTCTAGTAGCACCTGCCCCTCCAGTTACGATTACCAAAAATATCTCTAGACGTTGGCGAATATACTCTGATTGGGAAGGGCAAAATTGTTCCCAGTTGAGAAGCATTGCTTTAGAGCCAGATCCTAGCTCCTATTCTTGCCTTACCCTGTTTACTAGTTGTCTTTTTTTTAAACTAATTGTTATAGAAATTTTTCTTATTCTCCACACTGAACACAGTTTCTGGCACAGAATAGATGCATAATATGTGTTTGCGGGTTAAGTGAGTGATTGAATGAATGAATAGTATATATTTGTAAGACCAACCTTTCCTAAGGATCTGACAGGCTGTTAGGAGGACCTTAAGTCTTGGCCATACACAATGCTAAGCAAGCAATGTATTCAATCAAAATATGCCTCAGCTAAGTAGGAAAAAAAAAATCTACTTATGGGGTGTGTAGCTGTGTAGGCCTGACAGATAACTGAGCGGCTGGATTTTTCAGTTTCAACAGATTGGTTTGCCATTCTGTAGCCACAATAACAGAGCAAAGTAACAATCATGTCTATGTTTAATCTTCCAAAGCGTGTTGCATCGCTGAGGCTCACAGTCTGCCCAATTAAATGTGGCCGATTGGCACTCCCACACAAGTTTGGGGGCATTGAAAATAGCTCTCTGCAGAAGAAAAAAAAAAATTCAAGCTGCAGAGAAAGTTGTAACTCTCCCAAGATTTCCTACTTCAGAAGCAGGCTTGCGATGGTGAAATTGTTCTGGGTGACAGAGACTAGACAAGCCATCCATTTTGAGTGAATTAGTGTCAAACTGAGGGTTGACTCTGTGGCTGGTGATCATATCTATTGGTGGAATTGGATAATTTTTTACATTAAGGAAGTCATCAAGTTTCCACTTGTGGGGCTTAGGTTATGGGGCTCTTGACCATGATGTCAGCCATTCAGAGGGAGACACGAGTGTGGCTTACCAAGTTTTCTTTACTTTCTAAAGCTTAAATAGCTGATAGGAATGGAGAAAGGCTCTCCTGATTCTCTTCATTCTCAAATCTTACATTTACAATTCTTGTGGATTCATGTGGGGGAGGCTGGATTAGTTATCTGTTTCCACAAAAATGTCACGTAATGAACAGCCATAAAACACTGCTGGTAGATGGCAATAGCATTTGTTTAGCATAGAAATCTGTAGTATTTAGTTGGTCTTCGCTGGACTCAGCTGGTTTGGGGGATCATGTGCAAATGGGGTTGGGTACAGGTTGGCTAGTGAGCTCTGCTGATCTTAGCTGGGCTTGCCCTTCTGTCTAGAGGTTAGATGGCTGTTGATTGATTGAGTGGTCTTGGGTGGCATCACTGAGATGACTTTCCTCCTCCAGGGGGCTTGCCAGAAAATATGCTTGTGGTGGTGGCAAGTGCTTGTATTGTGCCTGGTAATATCCTGTTAACCAAGGGCATCACGTAGCTGAGCCCAGAGATAAGAAGTCAGGCAGAATGCTTTTCCCAGAGTAATAAGGCCCTACAAAGTTACATGCATGGTCAAGGGTGTGGGTATCAAGAGGCATGTCTAATTATAATTGATTAATGCATCAATAAAGGCTATCCTCCAGCAGGTACTTGGGCTTCACAGTCAAGCTAAATCTGATTGGAAGATCCTTATAAAAAGATCTTTATAGAGGGACGCCTGGGTGGCTCAGTTGGTTAAGCGGCTGCCTTCGGCTCAGGTCATGATCCCAGCGTCCTGGGATCGAGTCCCACATCGGGCTCCTTGCTCGGCAGGGAGCCTGCTTCTCCCTCTGCCTCTGCCTGCCACTCTGTCTGCCTGTGCTCACTCCTGTGCTCTCTCTCTCTATCTGACAAATAAATAAATTAAAAAAAAATCTTTATAGAAATGTTCAGAGAGCTATGAGGAGGGAAGTGGAATATTCATGGCTTGGGAGTACCTCAGCTACCACTCCTGCTTGGGTTCTGTTTTCTCTAGCTGGGGAGAGTTTCTTCACACTGGACGGGAAAGGGTAGCACAAATATGAATGAGATAATTCAGGACCAAAGTAGATGGGAAAGCAGCTAGCTCTTTATAAAGTCCAAGTTTGCCATCCGTGGGGATTCCATCCCAGGCCATTGGAAGACCAAGCCACAGGACTGCTGACAGTGATTGCGTGGCATCCCATGATGGAGGCTTCCAAAGAAGGCATTTGGTTTCAAATGGTTGACCCTTCACATTTGAAAGGAATCCTTCCGAAGACATCTGCAAATTTCTCAGTGGACAAGTACACTGAGCTCTACCATGCCTCCCTAAAATGCAGCTAGAATAACTAAAAGTGCAGAATAATATTGATATGTATGGTTTTACATACACAGTGCTAAAGTAATTAAAATTAATTTCTCTCAAATCGTGGTTGTACCTAGTATCACACACTTCTTACTTATATACTCTCATAATAGTATTTATGTATTCAATATAGTAATGATGGAAGCTAATGCTTATTTATTTGATTTTTTGTGTCAGGTACTGTGCTAAGCCATTTATGTGTGAGGTTGCATTTCATGCTCACCGCAGTCTCGTGGTATGGGTGTTGTTATCACCATTGTACAGATGAGAAAAACAGAACCAAGTTGGGAGAACTGGGCCTGAAGCTTGCACCCAGGTCTGCCTGGTGACCACCTGCCCTCTTGATCCCCTCACACTGGCTACCTCTGGAAAAAGACGAGTTGTGATAGGATGAGGAAGAAGTAGAATTCCAGCCCCTAACTCCAGCAGGGCAAGTAGGAGATGGGGACCCCTCAGGTTTGCCAGCAGCTGCTGTGAATGACTATCTCAGAGCTTCTGTTGGACCACATGTTCAGTAGGAGTTGACCGAAGGAGAGTGCGGCCGAGAACACACACGAGTCTCTATTCCTCTGTGGGCTTCTGCCCATGGGCTGTGCCATTGGGGGCATGGTGTTATTCAGCAGCGATTATTAGATTGATTGATTGATTGATTGGATCTGCAGCTTTTGTGTTCCAGTGGCACCTTTTAAGAAGGTCACTGGCAGTTTGGAGTGTGTCCACTGTGGGAGAATTCCCCCAATATGTGAGAGAAGGTTAAAATGGAGTGTGTGTAACCCATGACCAGGAGGACTCAGGGGTGATCCGCGTAACTTCCTTCAGCCACTTGAGGGGATTCTATAGGGAAGATGGCCCAGTCTTACTTAATACTGACCTGGAAGGCACGAGGAGCAGTCCTACTGTCTGTTGCCCTTTGGGAAATGACCGGACTGGGGATGTTGTGATCTCTGTGACTCTGGAGGAGCATGGAAAGAAATGCCTTATAGCTGGCTGCTGCCTGAGCAACTCCCGGTCCCTGTGTTGACTTCCACAACGATGGTTTCAATGCTTATGGCCAGAAGTACTCACCTGTGTTCTCAGCCATGATGATGCGATCGATACAGTTAGGAAATTGGTACTTCTGCTTATGAAATGATGAATGAAAATAGCAATTTAAAGGAGGAATGTTCATTCCCCAACTCCTGATGTTTGCCTTCATTTGTGTGACACCCCTCGGCTGTTTCTGCTCCTTTGCCCCCTCTGCCCCTTTGAGGGGTGAGAGAGGAGAGGCTTGTGCACCATATGATTTAAAAATAATAAATTTGACTTCCTCAGCTCAGGGGATCCCCCTTACTTCTTTGGGGAGTGAGCTGCCCATGAAAAGTGTGATTTCTCCATTCTGTTCTGGGTACAGAACACACAGTCCATGCCTTCATGTTGGGAGGCTGCCATTACCAAGTAGATAAATCTGTCAGACCTTGAGGTTTAGTACTTAGGATCATGTTTGCTCTCACCTTAAGCGATATCTTCGATTCAGGCTTGTTTGGGAACAAAGGGGCTCTGGTGGCTTCCCTATGACACTCCTTCATCTTAGGTCTCGATTTGTTCGGCACTCAGGAAAAGAGGTGGGTGCTACTGAGTAGCCCCTGGTCAGCCCAAGCGGTATGAAATGGATGACAAGACACCGAGGTTCCATGTGTTAGATGTTTCTCGTCTAGGTCTCAGTGTGTTAGGCTATATCTCCTCTCCGTGTGCCAACACCTCTGTTGTTACCTCCCGCAGTGTACAGATGAGAAAACTAGGGCCCGGTCGAGTTAGGAAGTAAGAAAGCACATTTCACCGAATGTGTGCATGAGTCCCGAGTCAGAACGCTCAGCCCATATAGAGTGAAGAGAAGGGTCTTGAGCTGTAGAGGATATTGGCAGTTAGAGAAAGGAACGACTCCCAGGGGTGCTCAGGAGGTGAGCACTGTGGGGCCATTAGGTGGTCAAAGCAGCTAATGGAGGATAAGACAGGAGTGTGAGCACTCCAGAGACATCAGCAAGGAACAGTGTTCCCTCCCAGGAGTGACAGCAGCAGGAGTGCCATCATTATCGTCATTGTCAGCTTCTCCCTCCTCATTGTAAAGCCACCGTGAATATATTGACTTTTTACTCTATACCACACTGCTCCAAGCCCTTTACCTGTTATCCTGTCTAGTTTTTAATGATTTTGCTGAGGTATATTGTCATTTAATAAACCGAGTGTATTTAAAGTGCATAGTTTTGATAAGTTTTGACATCAATACACCCATGAAATCATCACCGCAGTTAAGATAATGAACATATCCGTAATCCCAAAAGGTTTCTATACATTCCTTTCTAATCTTTCCTCCATTCCTTTCTTCCCTAGCCTCTAGTGCTGTCCCCAGGCAACCCACAGACATGCTTTCTGTCACTAAATTTGCATTTTCTAGAATGTTCCACAAAAGAAATCAAACAGTATGTAGTTTTATTTTGTTTTGTGGCTTGGCTTCTCCCACTTACTATATTAAGATTCATCCAAGCTGTGATGTATATCAAGAGTTTAATCCTTTTTGTTGCTGAGTAGTAGTCCATTATATGAATATAACACAATTTGCTTATTCCTTCATATATTGGTGGGTTTCTGGCTTGTCTCCAGTATTTGACTATGACACATAAAGCTATTGTGAACATCTGTGTGCAAGTCTTGGTGTGCACACATGCTTTGAATCCATACCCCATGTTTAATCCTCACAACAAATAAATGACCTGGTACTGTAACAGTCCCCATTTTGCAGATGAGAAGCTGAGGTCCACCAAGGTCAATGACCTTGCCTAAGGCCAGGGGCTAATTGGCAACAGGGCTAACATTTGAGGCCAGATCTGTCTGACAGCCGCATGCTCAGAGTCCCCATGCAATGCTGTACCCCCACCCTGAGAGAAATGCCTTCACTTGGAAAAACAAAGACATTTATTTTTTGGCTATAAGCATGTATTTCTCAGCCTATCTCTACTCCCTGTCATGGTTGTCCAGATTGGCGGCTGGGTCCAGACTCTCTGAGGGCCAGATGAGCATTCCTACTGAGTTTTTTAGTTTACCTATCAACAAGAGATAAGAAAATCCTACCAGAGGCCAGAACCTTTTCCTGTCAAGAACGGGAGATTGTATCTTCATTTATGGAGTAACTTTTGGACCCTGAAAATGAGAGTTAACAAAAAAAAAAAAAGCAGATAGAAGAAACACAGAGAATGCAAACATCTCCGGGCATGCTCCTAATCTAAGACCTGGGAAATTTGTGGATGAAATTAATCCATAAAGAAAGCTCAGCTACAGAATTGTGGTTAAAGTCTTCAGAGGTTTGATTGTTGCCGCTCTCAAGGGCTTCCAAGCAAGCATTTTGAGGAAGGCCAGCCCACATTTCCCCATGTAAGCATGGTCCGAGCCTTTTTCCTGTGCTCAGATTTTTCAGCTGATTGATTCCTTCATGTATTGAGCAGCTACTCTGGGCAAGGTGGCAGTCTGAGAGGAAGGGTGGCCACAGCAAGCCATCTGGTGCCCACAGCAGGGAACTTATAGCCTCGGGGGCACGGAGCAGCAGGAAGCAGAGGCCTTGCAGCACGGGGTGACAGCAAGGGACCTCAAGGACATTGTCACCGAGCAGAGACACACTGGGAGAACCAGAGAAGGCTTACCAGAGGAGAAGCCATTGAATTATTTGATTTTTTCTTTTGCTCATGTTTTTCAAAATGCACATGCCTATTATTAAAACTGATGTACAATGGGCTGGTAAATCCTTGGCAAGCAGTTCTCTGGGAAAAAAAAATATGCACATACGTCCACACACTTACTGTAAGTGCTGTGACATAAAGGACATATAGCATACAGTTTATGAGGAACAGTATAATATATAGTGTTCTTTACTGTAAGTTCCATGTATGTGGCCAGCTGATTTTTCACGGAATGTTTTCATTGATTTTGGCAAAACTCTTGCATCCTTCGCCAACATGTGGTTAACCAGCAGTTGTTAACAAACACATTGTGAAACAAATACGCTTCCCACGTGGGTGCTGGTTAATATTTTCATTTGGGTTAACAAAGAAATAAGGTAATGTTACCATGTTATGGAATACCAAAATGAAACAATGAAAACATGTTAGAACTTCACTCCTTCATCAGTGATATTAGGCACATGTTATAAATGGCGTAATAATTCTTGATAACTTGAAGAATATTTTCTCATTGTTTTGTACTACTCACAAACCACTGCAGACATGTCTACTTTTTCAGTTTGTCTGCATTAAAACGTTTTTCTCCATCATTTTCTTAAGTCTGGACAATTAGTCAAGTTTGCCAATTTCTATAGTGCAAAGACGTCCACCATGGCTGATTTCAAACTGTCCATGTGATATCACTGAACATGGTAGGGAAGAGACATGCTATTGTACCTAATTATATAGTATTTCTACCATATAGGTACTACAGGTGCAAAATAGCTTCAAAAGCATAGATAATAGTAAAAATAATAAAATAAGGAGTGATGAATATTGTCTATTTATTAGCTTCTAAAATATAATTGATTTCATTATAAGTTTATATAATTTTTAACAATGGCAGGGTTTAACAACTGTTTTGCAAAATTCCTGAATAGAAGGGGATTGGGGGAAATCGGAGGGGGAGACAAACCATGAGAGACTGTGGACTCTGAGAACCAAACTGAGGGTTTTGGAGGGGATGGGGGTGGGAGGATGGTGAGCCTGGTGGTGGGTATTAAGGAGGGCACGGATTGCATGGAGCATTGGGTGTGGTGCGTGAACAATGAATCTTGGAACACTGATAAAATAAAATTAAAAACAAAACAATTCAGTAGGGACACACGGACAGGTCCATCCACAAAGTATAATCGTCCCCCTCTCCCCAACAAATATTTCCTTCCCTTTGTCTGCCCATCCTATCCCACTTAAGGTGTGTGCTGGTTTCCACACCCTTCTCTTCGCATCAACAAAAGCAAATACAAGCACATGAATACCATATGCAAGGCATCTATGTACACACATAACACATGGGGATTATTTTAAAATGTCTTGTTTATTAAAGCATGACATTATAACATGCATGCTACCTTTCAGTCTGCACTCTACAATAGTTCTAATCTCAACAAGCACACGAAATACCATTCTTCACTTATTTGCGTAGTATAATATAATATTTCATAATGTGAATGGATTATAATGTAATAGGTATGTCTTACTGATGGGTGCTTAGTATTTTCAGTACTTTTTTCTTCTTTGAAGAATGCTATAATAAATGTCCTTGAACATCTATCTTTAGATACTGGAGATTTTATTTTTGCAGGGAAGAATCATAGGAATGGGGTTTCTGGGTTGAAGGGTGTGTGTATTTTTAATTTTAATAGATATATCCAGATGGCTTTCCAGAAACACTTCACATTTCTACTGGCAATAAGTGAGAGAACTTTTCCATCATACCTACCAGCAGTCAGTCTTCACTCTCTTTCTAATTTTTGCCTGGGACCTGACTGTAAAGTAAAAACTTATGGTTACTGTAATATACATTTCTCTATCACTGACCTTGAATATCTTTTTGTATGTTTATTAGCAATTTGGGTCTGCTCTTCAGAGAATTGCCTGTTCATATCCTGTGTTAATTTTTCCCATAAAATTGTTTCTGTTTGTCAAATTTTAAGAGCTCTCTGTGTAGCATGGCTATTAACCTTTACATCCTCTGTATTGAAAATATTTTTTCAGGTCTCAGGTTCTCTGTTGTAAACTGTTACCTTTAGTTCTGTTTAAATAGTCTGTGGTTTACAGTTACATAATATATGCTTTGTAGCTAATGTTCATATAGAATAAAAACATCCCCTGTGTGTTTCCTTTAAAACATAAGGTTCCTCTTTTGCATGTGAAGTTCTACCCCTAGGCTATAAATATACATAGTCTAGCAATTTTTTATTTTTATTTTTAGGAACATAGGGTTCTTCCTTTGGATATGAAGTCTTACCCTAGGCTATAAATATACACATTCTTGCTTTTTTTCTTTTTTTTAAGGGGGCGAGGGAGAGAGAGAATCTTAAGCAGGCTCCACACCCAGTGCAGAGCCAGATGTGGGGCTTGATCTCACAACCCCCACCAAGATCATGACTTGAGCCTAAATCAAGAGTCAAAGGCTTAACCAATTGAGCCACCCAAGAACCCTGCAGTTTCTTTCCTTCTTTCTTTTCTTTCCTTTTTTTTTTTTGTATAACATTTTATATCTACACCTTTCTTTAATCCATGTAAATTTATTTTTTATATGGTAGCAGGTAATAGTCCAACTCCTCATTCTTTTAATTCAATAGTCATTCATGCAGGGCCATTTATTAAATAAACAATCCTTTTCTTATTGACTGGAGATACCTCTTTCGCCATATTTTAAGATCTTATATTTAGTGGGATCCATTTCTAGATCTTTTATTCTTTCCTCCTGATTAACTTTCCTATTCTTATGCTAATTTTGTATTGATTTGTTTAGAGTGGCTTTGTAGTCTATTTTGGTGTCAGATAAGGCAAATCTCCCATTGTTAGCTTTTATATGTATGTATATACATTTTAGTATTCTTGAGCATTTTTCATTTATATGAACTGAATATTATTTTACCTTCAAGGAAAAGGAAAGAAAAATGCTATTCATATTTTAATGGAAGTATCATTAAATTTTATATATTTATATGTATAATTTTGACACTTTTATGATATTAGATCTCCTAATGAAGAACCTGGTTTCTCTTTCCATTTGTTCAAAATCTGTTTTATGTCATTGAATAAGGTTTTACAGTTTAATTCATATAGGTCCTATGGCTTTCTTGTTAAACATTTTTTTCACTGTTGTAATTTTTTTTATTATTTCCAATTTTAAGTACTTATTGTTAGCATATAGAGAATGTATTTGTCCCTCAAATTCTTATGTCTTTGAAACTTCTTAAATACTCTTATGAATTATATAATTTTAAAAATTAGCATATGTAGTAATTCTAGATATGCAATCAAACCATCAGCCAAGAAAAGGAGAGTTTAACCTCTTCTTCTCTGGTTTTAGCTCTATTACTTAATACTCTTACCTTATTGCTCTGGCTAGACCCATTTAGGTCATGCAGACCAACTTATTAGTAATGGTTGGCATTTCTACCCAGTTTCTCATTTTTATAGAAAAATTTTCTTTTAAAATGTATCATTAATTTCTGTTAAAAAGTAATCACCATATTTAAATGTTTCCTTTTTATTTCTGTTTTACTTAGAGTATGTGTTAGGAATGGCTACACAAGTTTATCAAATTCTTTTTTGGCCAGTGTTAATATGATCATAGTTTTCTCCTTTTATTGTTGAGGTAAGGCGTTGTGGGAACAAGTTATTTTGTCCTGTGAGTTGAGAGTCTAGGGATGAAGAGTCCCCCTGGTGAGAAGGAGAAGAGACTAACAGCAAAGTACAGATGAGAAACTATTAGTTAAGGGAAAGCAAGGAAGTTAGGATTAAAGCTAGACATAAAACAAAGCTCCCCACAATCTGGGAGGCAGGCCACCTGCCCAGCAAAGTAAGCACATGAGGACATTCAAGCTGTAAAGGGGGAAAGTTCCCAGGACCCAAGGTGGCCATTGCATATACTAGGGTTGTGGTCACTGGAATGTTTCCTGCTGGAGGCAAGTCCAGAACTGCTACAAGTCCAGAACTGGATAAAAGATCATTAATAATGGAGAAGCAGGAAATGCTCCAGTGACAGGTTTGAACAAAACATTCAGGTGTCAAGTCAGAAAAATATAAGCCTATGGGTAGAGAAAGCCAGTTCTTTGGCTACTAAGGACAGAAAAATATACCTCATGCTAGTATCAGGGAGGTGGCTTAGAAACCACAGGTCTAATCAGATAAAACAGAAGTTGTTTCTTTTAGGTGAATCTTTTCGACCACAAAGTCTTTATGGGCAGACACTACCTTTGAACTATTTTCAGGGCTCAACATAGAACATCCTACACAGAAGGTGGTGAGTGAATGCTTGATGAAGGCAGGTGAATGCAGCTAGGATAATAGGGAGAAGCAAATGAACTAGAAAGAGAAGACCATTGATCCTAAACCATTAGAGTTTGAAGAAACTTTGGAAACTTATCCCTTCATTCATTTACTTAGTATTTCATATTTATTTGACAACCTACCATGTGCCAGCAGCTGGGCACTGGAAACGCTATGATAAGTAGGGTATGGAGATCCCTGCCTTCATGAATCTTTCTTCTTAGTTGAGAGTGAGATAAATAATTACTAAGGAGGCAAATGAGACAATTTCAGGCTTCGAGAAGTGCTCTAAAGCAGTGATTCTCAAACTTGCATGTCCTTATGGGTGGCCTGGAGAACCCTATTAAAATGGAAATTTTGATTTGGCAGGTTGGGGTGAAGCCAAGCTTCTGCATTTCTAACAAGTTCCCAAGTGATGCTATTGTTCCTAATCCGGGGGAACCAGACTGTGAGGATTGGCAAGATTAGGGGGATACAGAGAGAGAGTGACAAGTGAGGGGGGACAATTTACAGATTGGATAGTTAGCAGAGGCCTCTCTGGAGAGGTGCTTTTGAATGGAGTTCTGAAGGAGCCATTGAATACTCAGCTGGGCCAGAAATCAGTCCTGCAAACTCCCAGAGTTTTGGATGTGACTGGTGTAACCCACTGTTGTCCTTGGCCAAGGGCCTGAACGCGTGAGTGATTGAGGACAGTGGTGTCAAGAGAATGTGGTTTTGTTCTGGAAGTGATGTGCTCACGTGCTCGGGGCCAGTGGGAGATGCAAGCAGGGGTGCTCAGAAGGCGCGTTGGAGTAGTGACGCTCGCCAGACAGAAGGACAAGGAGCACAAAACTGTGTCTCAGTCAGACTCAGGTGTACAGGGACTCTGATGACAGTGAGATTCTCATTAATGACTTAAAAATACTGCACGCACACACAGCGCCTACGATGTGTCCACTAGAAGGCCCTCAAGGAGCTGGAGACACTGGGAGCCCTGAGGTTGGGGTGAGCACTGTTCACTGAGGGGCTACTGGACAGGGGTGAGGAAGCCCCCCTGTGAGTTTTCCAGCTGTGCCCTCCCAGCTCTTGCTGCCTGACCCTGAGGGCCTTGCCCACAAGTAAGCCCTGCTTCCTGTTCCTTCCTTCTTATGCAAAAGAGCCAAATGTAGAGCTGTCTTTACACAGTCCCTTCTTGAATGCCACAATGAGGAAGGCTCTGTTACCAGGGCTCACTCTACACAGAGCTGAATTTTGCTCAATAATAAGGGCATTCAACCTTCATTAAGTACGTATCATGTACCAGGTGCAATGCAGTAAACTTTTCATCAGGAATTAGTTCTGTCAGTCTCCCCACCAATGCTATGAAATAGAAAAAGAGGAAGAAAATGGGAAAGTCAAAATAAACATGTGTATAGCTTTAGTCAACGACAAAAGGTTAATTGAACAAATATGTATAGAGCCCCTGCCATGTGCCAGGTAAGTTGACAGCCCTGGAGAGATACCAGACAAGAAGCCCTGTTGTCATTGGGCTTGCATTCTAGTTAGGAGAAAGATTATAAATCAAAGAAAGAATCAAAAGAGACGCTATTTCAGATGGTGATAAGTGCCAGCAAAGGCAAAGCCCGGAGAGGGAGACCAGGGAGGAGGGCTTGCAGTTTGCACAGACACACAGAGCTCTGTGACACTGGGGCCCCTGAGCCACGGTCGATGGTGGGTGGTGGTGGGCAGAGTGTGGCTGGGTGGAGCCAGAGAGGGAGATGGAGTTGAAGTTAGAGGGGTGGGGACCGGGACAGCCTTAGAAGCCGAGGAAAAGGGGAGGCTTTGCCTCTTACTCCGAGCATGGTGAAAGCCACCGAGGGTTTTGAGCAGAGAGGGGATGACCCTGGCATCATTCTGAGTGCTTGCTGTGGCTGCCCCATCAGATGAACATCTTAAGGGAGCAGGGTCGAGAATAGACATTATGGGAAACACCTAACTTCCACTTTCCTCCACCCTCTAATGTGCTCTAGCTCCATCTGTTAAGATTCTCTGGAGCTTGAGAGGGAGGAAGGGAGAGGGGAGAGAGAGGGAGATCAAGTTCATAAATAAAAGCAGGTACAGGCCAGGATCGGTGAGGGCTGCCCTCTTCCCCTGCTGGCGTGGGCTCCCCTCAGGCTTCCAGTGCCTGCACACCTGGGGTGTGTTGATAATATTCTTGATTATCTTTGTTCTCCCAGCCTTCTTTGAGTTTGGAGAGTTTTCTATTTGCATACTTTCCCTGAGCTTTTTATGATTATCTCCCCATCTTTACAGTTTGTGCCATTATTTAAATGAGCGGGAGGTAGATGCAAAAACGCCAGCTGGATGAGCATGTTGTTATCAGTGCTGTGGGGAAGGAAGGTAGTGAGGGGCCACAGGCCTGCCGGGCTGCCAGCAGGCGTCCACACCCATCCCTGCGCCCCTCATGGATCCCTGCTGCCCTCTGTGCAAGCCCCGCGTCTTCAGACTTACGGATGCATGGGAACTTTGATGCGAACATGGAACCAATGAGCACAACTGTCCAC
>RCUC01048186.1:0-12876 GCA_003697995.1 Taxidea taxus jeffersonii | reverse complement strand
GCTCCGGGTGGCTGCCCCGCGGGCCGGAACTTACAGAAGGAGCTGGTGGTGTGGCCGTCGAACTCTGTCACTGAATCCTCCGCTGGGTGCCCAGAGAGCTTGACCGCCATGGGCATTAGAGTCACAGACACGTCCTGGGAAAAGGAGTCTGAGCTCTGCGATCTGTCCAGGTCGGAGGCCTCGACAGCGTGAGCGAGCCCGTCGAGTGTGTCCTGGGCTCCGTCAGGCCGGCAGTGCATCTTTTTGTGCCGCCGGAGCACTGCGGAGCGTGTGAAGCACTTGCCGCAGATGTCACACGCATATGGCTTCTCCCCAGTGTGCGTGCGCACATGCCGGCGCAGGTCACCGGAGCCCCCGAAACACTTGCCTGCAAAAGGAGCAAGGGACCCTTTTAGAGAACGTTCTGGAAGGGTATTCCCCCGCCCCCTGCCACCTGCTCACCCTGGAAGGCTCCTCTGTTCTCCAGCGGCATTCCTCTGGCCTTTGGGTTGTGGGTACCTCAGGGCACGCCTTCAAGAGCCCTCGTCTCCCCACACGGGAGCATCTGGCTGGTAAGCCCAGGTGCCTGCCCCCAGCGGCCTGTGCTGGCAGACCTTGTCGGTTTTGCTTCAATTTCCTTAAGTCTACCACGGCCAATCTATAATTTAAAAACATTTTTTTGCCTCTGATGTCATTTTACACACACTTCTCCCAGTTCTATCTCCTTTCTGTGCATGGGACAGAGGGAGGGGATGTACTTCCATGAGTAGAGTAGGTCAGAAGAGAACCACCACCAAATAACCTTACAGAAGATACCGCCTGTTTATAGAGGACTGAGAATGTACCATGCAGTTATGTGGACATACATTTAGAACTTCTCCCTTAACCGTGGAAACGCTCAGCCGGCCTGCCTTTGTTAGGTAGCATCGAGGGCATTCAACACACCTCTAAACAATCAAACTAGGTGTCCATGCGTGGGCCTCACATCTTGGCACTTCTTCCCCACACAGGCTACTAAGGCACACCGCGGTGACTGTGTCTTCATGTCTATGTCTCATCTGCAGTGCCAGGCTCTGTCGCC
Source organism: Taxidea taxus jeffersonii (assembly GCA_003697995.1). Classification (NCBI taxonomy): domain Eukaryota; kingdom Metazoa; phylum Chordata; class Mammalia; order Carnivora; family Mustelidae; genus Taxidea; species Taxidea taxus. Next base: position 11,816 of record RCUC01048186.1, on the reverse strand, counting down.
TTCGCAGATGCCCCAGCAAAAGCCTTCTCACCGTTTGCTGTGCTGTCCATACAACACATGCTATCTCACACAGGCACGATTTCATGGACTCGAAGCGGTGGAACCATTCCTTCACCTGTTGCACGTTTGTGTTGTTTCCACCTGTTGCTACTGTACTCCATCTTCAATTAACATCTTTCTTTTCCCTGTTTCCTTAAGCTAAGTTCTCAATAATGGAATTACTGGGCAAACGGGAATGATCTTTTCTAGGGTCCTTAAGGCATGTGAATTTTAGCCACAGCAGAGTTCCCACCAGGAGAGGACCAGGGCCAGTGTCTCTCTTTGATCCTATGAGTCAAGGCAGGGGAGCCAGACTGCCGAGCCATCCCCACAGAAGGCGTGGCACCTACCTCCTGCATGGGAAATCTGGTGAGACACAGCTGACCAGCTGCGCTGGTGGCAGACAGGAGGGTCCCTGTGCGCAGCTATGTCCTGAAGCCCCTGGCAGCAAAGGACACAGGGTTTCCAGGGACCGGACTAGGGTTGTGCTTACAAGAGAGATGCCTGGAGCCGTGCTCAATCCAGCCTAGGAGGACTGCCCAGAGGGGCGAGGAGACCCCAACAGAGAAAGTCTCCAGGAATAACTGCTAGGACCCAGGGCTGGAAGAAAATGTACATCTCTACCTTGGAAAGTGCAGAGAAATGCTGGGAAAGGAAGAGAGGGGAGGGAAGGAGAGGGAGTCTTTGGAAGCAGCATGAAATGGGGGGACAGGAGGAGGGATGGAGGGATAGAGGGATAGAGGGAGGGGACATGGAGAAGGTGGAGTTCTATTCCCCAAAAGCCCAGGATGTGAAGCCACCTTAAAACTGAACCCGTCTTCTGAACTCAAGAAAATGAAAACACAACCTCACAAACTATACATGAATGTCCACAGATTTGTTAAGTGAAAGAAGTCAGTTACAAAAGACTACATGTAGGATTCCGTTTACACAAAATGCCCAGAACATGCAAATCTGGAGAGAGAAGGCAGACTAATGGTTGCCTGGGCTGCGGTGTGGGAACAGGGAGTGACTGCTAGTGGGCATGGAGTTTCTTTCTCAGGCGGTGAAAATATTCTAAAATAGACTGTGGTGAGTGAGGGTTGCACAAGTCTATGAATAACATACCAAAACTGCTGAATTGGTCACTTTAAATGGATAAACTTTATGGTATGGGAAATTCACCTCAATAAAGTGGTTATAAAATTTTGACCCTGTACTATACGAATGAACACTCTTGCTCTCTTTTTCTCTTCCCCAGGCCCCAGGCTGTTCTCGACAGGGTCAGAAACCATGGTTAGTGAGGTGGAGGAAAGACCCAGAAGCATAAGGTGAGGACGGCAGGGCCCCCTCTGCTCCCTCCTCTCCTGAGGTCATGACCAGCAACAAGTCCTAGCCGAGGAGGAAAGAGAATGTTTAACCTCAAATCAAGTTGACAGCTGTAATAGTAATTTGGAACCAGCATTTACATTAGTCATGACATTGCATTTGTGATTTTAAGTAATACTACTTTATTTTAGAGAGAGCACGCACGAGCAGGGAGGAGGAGCAGTGGGAGAGGGGAAGCATATTCTGTGCTAAGCGTGGAGCCCAACACTGGGCTCGATCTCACCACTCCAAGATCATGACCTGAGCCGAAATCCAGAGTTGTACGCTCAACCAACTGCATTACACGCGCCCCAACACAATTTTCTCTTAATCAAGAGTAAGGAGAAGAGTCAGGGAGTTGCCTAAATCAGTATCCAGGATATCTGTACACGATTTCAGCAGGACAGAAAAATGAAGCTACCTTGTGGTTACACCCTGGAAGGCCCGCCTGTCTGAGATGCCAGCTCCCAGCAGAATGAGCTGCTGCTGCTGCTCGGCCCCGGCCCTCCCACAGCTGGGCCTGAACAGTCTCCCCAGGTGCTCTAACCAGGAGACTGTACACGCGGCCACTCATCCCTCCATGACCTGGTTCGCACTGTCAAGCACTTGTCATGGGCACACAGGCCCCTGCACGCACACACACTCCCAGTGCTTCCGAGGCTCCAACACTGCGATCGCATGTGACAGAGGACATAACTCCGAGTCCCCATTCCTCACGTGTGCAGTGATGCACTATGACAGCCAGGGCCCCCGCTTTCCTTCTGCTCCCCCCGTGACTCCACAGCTGCACTGGATGCCCACAGATGGGACCTTTGCTTCACAGCACTGGCTCCCAAGAAGCCCTCCCTCTTGGCCCCACTGTGTGTTCTCAGGCTCCTGCGGGACAGCCCGCTGCAGCCCGGCTCTGCGGGAGGCACACCACGGTCTCCCTCACTTTCCCCACTGTCTACACCCTGCTGACCTGGGCCAGGAGCACGTGGCACCAGGGACTCTGTCTCAGTCAGCTCTGTCTGCAGAGCATCTCGGGACAGCTCTGGATGCCTCCCAGAGACTCACTGAATGTCTGATACTCGAATGCAGGACTGACCAAGAGAATACCAAGGGAGGTAGTAAGGAAATCACACTGCCTCCATTTTACCTAGGAGAATAGGGATGATTTACCCATGACACCGAAATGACCAATGAGACTGGCACCCCGCCCCCACTGGGGATGGCAGGGCATCCGTGTGGCCCGGGCCCAGCAGAAACCCACCACAGGCGGGACAGCTGTAGGGCCGCTCCCCCGTGTGCCGAATCCGGTGCTTTACCAGCTTCCTCTGCATGTTGAAGGACTTGCCACACTCATCACAGGTGAAGACTTTATCGGCCGTGTGCGTCTTCTTGTGCTCCTTCAAGTTACTGAAGTTACTGAACCCTGGGGAGACCAGAACAGATGCTCAGCGGAAGGCCCAAGAACACTGCAATCGGCAGTCTTCAGGACAAAAAAGAGGAAAACACGCAGCAGTACCTCGCCCACAGATGTCACACAAATGTGGCTTCTCTCCTGAGTGGATAATGATGTGACGCTGGACATCACCAGATGCTGCAAATCTGTAAGGTAATTTGTAAATTCAATTACAATTAACTTCAAGTCTTTGTGACTGCAAGTCACTGAGGGAGATGAACTGCTCCCTACATTCTTCAGAATGGAATGAGAAGTGGCCTGATTCGTTTGAATGTGCATTTTTAAGTATCTTTGCTTTTTCTTATTATTACTTATCTTTTTTCTTAAAGATTTATTTGAGATACAGAGACAGAGACACCTACAGAGATAGCGAGAGAGAGCATGAGCGGGAAGGAGAGGGAGACACAGGCTCCCCACTGAGCAGTGAGCCCGATGAGGGGCTCGATCCCGGTACCCTGAGATCACGACCTGAGCCGAAGGCAGATGCTTCACCGACTGAGCCACCCAGGCGCCCCATCTCTTTTTTAAAAGTAGAAGATGATGCAAGTGTTCAGTTTTCATTTTGTTTCTCTACCTAGTTTCATCTTTCTTCTTCAGAGAAGGCCAACAGCTTGGCCCAGGGAACAACTCCAAGCCAGGCTCTCTAATACAGATAGCTGTGCTTCCCTGTACCACACCTAATTGTAGAACTGGTTCCATGTGGGAGAAGATATTGCCTACAGACATGATTTTAAGTACACGCCTTACTTTTCAATGGAGTTCAGAAGGTTCCCATTTAAGACACGGTGTACAGGGCTGCCTCGGTGGCTCAGTTGGTTAAGCAACTGCCTTTCGGCTCAGGTCATGATCCTGGAGTCCCAGGATTGAGTCCCATATCAGGCTCCCAGCATGGGGAGTCTGCTTCTTCCTCTGACCTTCTCCCCCTCATTCTTTCTTACTCTCTCTTTCTCAAATAAATAAATAAAATCTTAAAAAAAAAAAAAGACACGGTGTACAACGAGCTAATGGTGAAGCGACAGGACCCCTGAAATAGCCGGGGGTCCATGCTACGAGGCACTGAAGTAAGTGGTCGGCACTACCCCGGCACACAACGGGGCTGTCAGTACTCAGGTGGCCATGGCAGAAAGGGACACATGTCTGGCTAGGCAGCTCTTCTCTGCTTCCTCCCATTTGCAGAGACAGTGGTTTTCCTGGACCTGACCAAGAGCTGCCTCTTGCTCTGGCGTCCCCACAGCACATGTTGCGCTGCAGCACAGGACTCGGGACTCTATTTGTCTGTCTCTGCCCACCATTCCTGAGGATGACCTTATCAGAGGCAGAACTTGTACTGTTTATTTCTATGTTCCCCTCATAGCACTCAGCACACAGTAGGTGCCAAATAAATGCTGAATGGTGAAATATATGAACAACTGAATTGCTGTGACTAGGGGCTGCTGCCTGAGCACGACCACTCGATGAGAACATGTGGACTCCCGACAAATGACCCAATGAGGGAAGGAGGGTCCCCCCAGACTTCATCACAAGTCACAGCCCTGCTCAGCCCCAACTCAGGGCCACTCCTCTACTGCTGAGCCCTCAAGGCCTTTCCCTGATTCAGCTTGGGGCACTTCCTCCAGCCCTCTCTCCTGACACCCAGGCTTCCTGGCTGCCAAGTCTCATTTTCCCCACAAGATAGTCACCTCCACGGGGACATCTGTCTATGTTAATAGACATTCTTGGAATGCATGGAGATTTTAGTAACAAAATAACTTTGTTTCATGTAAAATCCCACTTCTTAAGACTCGTGTCCTAGATTTTCTATTAATTAACATTTCTCTTTTTTTTCTTATCATGTAACCCATGTAAAGCCAGAAGGTTTACCTGTGTTCCTCAGCAACACAGGTAACCCACAACACACACAACACACAAACCAACACAGAGGGAACCCACAGGTGGCTCAGAAAACACTGAGTTCAAAGACAGACTATGAGCTGTTCCTTACAATCGGACGAAGCCCAGCACTGACCTCTTTCCACAGATCTCGCAGATGTATGGTTTTTCACCAGAATGCCGACGTAAGTGAGTCTGCAAGTTACCTGCCTGCAAGAAAGCGGGGGGAGAAAAAGCATACCAGTCATGAAAAATTTTCTTACAGACTCTGTAATTTAAAAGGAAAATGGACAGCTTGAGCCAGGTCCCGATCCCACGTTCTCAGTGAAGATCACATAAGCATGACTCAAAGGCAGCCATGTGCAAGGAGACCAGGGACCAGCCCAAGTCTCACTCTAGGGAGGGGATCTGCCCAGCAGCCTGCCGAACACGGACACATCTCCATTCTTTGCCCCACACGGGCTCCTGGCTTGTCCCATCTCAGGTGTGCACTGTGCTGCTTCCCTCGGAAATGGGCCTGGCAAACTGTGGAGGCTGCTTTGGGGGCTGCTGAGCTTGTATTTTAAATAGACCTTGATGTGCCTTATTTGGGTTTTTTAACTTGGACCATCTATATTCAAGTGTAGATGGTAAAAGGAGCCCCTATATTTCGTTATTTCAGGTTTTCTGATTTTTCAAAAACCTGCTTTTGCTTCTAGAGAAGGTGAGACATGTGCAAACAGGCCTTCCCATGGCAACGTGGCTGTTCTCCTGGCCAGGCTGTCATTTTTTTACCTTTGTGCAAAAATGTACATCTGGGGCCTCAGGGCAGCCAGCTCACTGCAGGGCCTTTTATGTTCCTAATTTCTGAAGCTAGCAGGGCTTCACAAAGAATAACTTATTTAAGTAGAGATCACAAAATAGATTTCCAAGTAATAATCAATAGGAAGTCCATAGGAAATTGCCTAAAGTACACTGAAATTAAAATTGTAATTGCCTCGTATTAAAAAAGCTCCCGGCTAATGTTTCAAATTAGGATTTGAAAACAAAATCCTCCATTGCTGGAACTTAACTTAATAGACTCAATCTGTCATGTCCCCTGCCTAATTTTTTATAGTGTTCTGTTACAAAAACACTGAAATGAATGAATATACCCAAGGGTAATATGTGCAGGCATTATGCACCAAATAAGCCAAAAAGGGAGAATGAACAGTAACACCCCACTAACAAATCTGGCTTTGGAAATCTACAAACTTGATTTTAAACAAAATGCATAGACAGTTCACGGCTATGGGTTTGAAAATGGTCTGAAGTCCACGTGTGCGTGGAAACTTACAAGCAGAGAAAAGTGTGGTCTGGGGGTTTTACATCACAGAATGTGGAGATTCCCTGTGTCAGGCTCTGGGGAATCACGAGTTAGATGTTATCTTTCAGAATATGATAAATATGGCTCAAGAAAAGAACCAGGTTTATTTCAGTTAACTAAAGGGAAAGAATTGGGCAAAACACTGGGAAATCCGCAGCTTTTAATAGAACAGCTACTAATCACAATAAAACAACAGCTGTCAACCGCGGTCTACATTCAGGCTGCTGGCCCTTATACGCATCACAGAACCACGCTGAGCCACTGCTGTATCATCTCTTTTCCAGACGAAAGACTCCGATTCAGATAACTAAAACAGCTGCTCCTGGTACGCAGTTGGGCCAAAAATGAGCACTGATTCCTGTGAGTCTACACCCTCACGAGTCTCTGAGAATAAACTAGCTTGTGCTGACTATTCAGCACAACAGTCACTTGGCCGTGAGGGAAACAGCTTGCTGGAGGTAAGCTAAGGCACCACTGACTGTTTCAAGTCAGTCAATTCCAAATTCCAGAAAAGCTCATCAATTGTGTAACAATTTGAATTGCACCATCTGCTCATCTGTTAAATTCGGTCCTTCTTGTTTTAAGCTATTTCGTAAATGATGCATTATGACTGAAGCATTCTCTGAGTCAATTATGAGTAACGCCGCATCCTTTCTTGGTTAAGTAAAGCCTAACAATTACTTGTTTTCGAAGCAAGTAACGGTGGCTTTCCACTTAAAATAGTGTAATAAGCGACAGTAAAACAAACCCTTGAATATGTTTTGTAGCTATTTAATAGCAGAAAGGCATAAGGAAAGTCTTCCACCAGCTAAAAGGAGCACATATTAATGTGACCACTGGTATAAAAGTAGATTAAATACTTAAAGATTTAGGCAAAAAAGTCTAATAATGCCGCACTGATTTATGCCAAATTACACAGCAAACAGGGAGCCAGATTATTTGGTCTTTGGTCAAGTATCTGTATTTTTGGTAAACTCTGACTTTCTCTAGTACTAACTACATGCTAAGTACCTAGTCCACATCTTGGAGATTATCTACAGCTAGATATGTGGCCGCTCTCGCCCGCAGTCATGACAGGAACTGCTATCCATTAGTAAGAGATCACCAGGAATGAAACATTCTGCTCAGCAGCTGCAGATGCCCGTCTCCGTGTCGCCACAATTCCCTTACAAAGTCGTAGTGTCACAGTCTATGGAAAAGTGAACAGATGCTCTGGGAAGGAAGTAATCAGCCTTGGCTCCTACGGGGGGATCAAATATTCTGACCCAGGCCCAACCGTGGTCTTGAAGGCTGGCGGCGCTGCCGTGCTGTCTAGCTGTGTTACAGAATATTATCATGGAAGGGGCCTCTGCTCCATATTTTAAATTAGAAGGGAACTGTCAGGACTTTTCAGAGAAAAACTCTGCTGTAGAAAAGAACTAACATCTTATTGGTTGAATAATTAAAAAAATAACTCCTTCTAATAGGTACGTGAGCATCTGTATTTAAACATGGACAAACCAAGCATATATTTTCTATCAGAGCATTCTTCTAAAGGCAGCAGATTATTTACAGGAAAAATAGCTCACACCATTTTAGGCACAAAAGGGATCTCAGATCCTAAAAGTCATCTAGAGTTTGGGGGATTCAGGATTCCACAAAATAAAATTAACATGGGAGAAAAAAATCTGGAGATGAACACAGAGCTGTCACCTAAATGGCAGTGGCCATTCTCCTGACAGCAGGGCCTTTAACACTGGGAATGCAGGGATACCAGCTCAGGGCTGGAAGTCTCATGACTCACAAGAAGCTCCCTGAAACCCTCTTACTTCCGCATGTTGCCTGTGGCACCAGGCCATGCCAGTGCCCTGGGGAGCACATTGGTCTCCGGGCAGGGCTCCTCCATATAGCTATGTCCTTCCCACCACACCTGGACCTGGGGCACTCCTCTCCAGAGAACACTGCCAGAAGGCTCTGCACCAGCTGCTCAAAGTGTCCATTTCTGCCTCTTTGGAGAGACCAAACCGCTCTCCTCTCTCAAAGCCAGCTCAGTGCACCCAGGTTTCCTCCTCCTGTTGCTCACGTCACAGATATGCAGACCTAGCCCCTCCCTACTCTCTCCTCTGGGTGTACCCACCAGTCCAGGTTCTACTTCACACAGGGGCCCTGGCACTGTGGATGGAGCCTCACCCAAACTCTAAAGTATGCAGGGCTCCCCAGGGCTGAGATCCACGAAAAGACTGTGTCCAGAATGACGTTAACAAACGAACAGTCTGTTGTCACAATCTTGGATTATGGTAGCTTCCCAAAGCTCATGTACAATACTGCTTACAACTCATCATCAAGATTGTGGTGAACTTTTTTTTCTTCCAAGACTGATCCTACTAAATATAAATTGAGTAAACAGCATAAAAGATTAATTCTCATTGGTAAATCTGTTTTCTCACTTTCAAGTCTTCCAAAAGGGAAAATATTTACAAGTTCCCTTCTACCGAAGCGAATACGCCAGTGACAGCATGGGAGCATTCCAATCCAGCGTAATCACAAACATTGACTCCACTTCATTCTAAGAAGGGAACACTTGGCTAAAGGTAAAGAATGGTTAGTTAGTGGGCACTACTCGCAAAGCATCCCTGTATAGAGCAGCCGACAAGCTCTCTTGGCTTAGAATGCCAGAGACCCCGAGGCTTATCACATGCCTGCTCGTCCTTGGGGCTGACCTAAACCATCTCGTAACACATTTCACGCCCTCACCCACCTCAACCATCACTTCTTCCAGGCAGAAATGACCACCCTTTTCTCTGCCCATCTTGGTCCCTACGTAGATTTCTCCAGCTCACGGCAGAGCTCCTTAGACATGGGAAGCTCGCAACAAACGCTTGCTGCATGAGGTTTTTTCAAAGTCCTTGTCCATAAAAAATTTCACAACTTGGCTATGAAATAAAACAGCAATATACATCCAAAAACTGCAACTATACATAATCCTGCATTCATAAAAATGGGACAGAAATATAGACGCCAGTGCAGAGGAGGATTTCAGTGGCATCTGTCAGCCGGCTGTCCCTGATGAGACCCAAGAGGGCAAGTGCAGGACAAGAGCCGGGCAGTGGTCCCCCATCTCAGCGGCACACTTTGGAATCGCAGTAATATAACTCGCCAACATGCGAGTCCCACCTCAGAGCAATGGAATCGGAGTCTCAGAAGGGGGGCCCTGGCCTGGCCTTGGGGCCAGGAGAGGAGGCTGAAGGCTGACTCCAGACGCCTGAATGGCTGGCTTCCTTTGATTAGCAATGAAGAGTCACAGAAGGCTCCCAAGCAAGGAGGACAGAACCTACAATGTCTCCACATTTTAGAGGATGAAGGGCTTTCGTGTCTATTGCCCCAGTCACCGCTCCTAACACTCCCATGAGGCAGTATATCCCTGTTGTAAGAATTAGAAAAATAAGGCCCAGAGAAGTTATGGTTGCTAGTTATGAGCAGTCATTGGTCCAGAACTTCGTCTCTCCCCCACCCCAGAGCTGTAAGGTCAGGATGGTGGCAGAAGACTGGTCTGTAAGAACAGAGGGGCTGGCACCAGGACGGGAAAGTGATGTCCCCTGAGCACTATCTATGTGTCAGGCAGCAGTGTGTACTCTCCCCAACTCAGGTACTCCCCCGGCCCCCCAACACACCTGATGGGTTCAGTCATCTCATCTCCCCAGTTTTACACACAAGGAAGCTGAGGTGCCAAAAGGGGAGGCTGCTTGCCTGAGCTGACTTGAGCGGTAAGCCAGGGGCAGGATCCAAATGCAGACTGCCCGGCCCCACAGCTCCAGCTCAGAAGCCCCGGGTGCGGCTGCAACGAAGACACAAGGCCTCTAGTGCCCGGTGGCTGGAGGGTGAGGACTCCCCTCGGCTCTGCAAAAACTCACTGCACATTTAGCAGGTGCCTGGCGTTCTCCTGGATGGCAAGTGCGGACTAAAGACGCAAAGGCAGAGCTTCGGACTTGGTCATTCACAGCACACGGGGGGCCATAGGCATGAAAAGTCACTGAGAGCACAGGTCTGGGTGTGTGGGAGGATGAAGGGGACCCTGGGAGAGCTGGCTCTGTGGGGAATGTGTCAGAACACGGCGCTGCCCTGAGTTTCTGGGCTCTAGGGAGGGCCTGCTGCCCAGCCCTCACCAGCCTTGAGGGCTCTGCTCTTGGATCAAGGCCTGGCCCGGAGTCCACGGCCGGGGAACAGCATCTGCAGCAGCTGCTACTGCAGGACCCACCGTGCCCGCTGCCAGCCAGGTGTACGAACAGCTGTGCAGTGGCGGCTTCTCGTGTACCTCTGGAATGCCCTGCAATGCCAGGGCCTGGCGTGGGGCAGAGCAGGTTGCCGCCTCCTACTTCAGGAGTAGGTTGCCTCAACATTTTCTCCAAAACATGAAATCTCTAGGTTCCTTTCTGTCCGGTGCCCAGATCAGCACATGGCCCAAGGGGGAGGGTGCGGCACACACGGGCTAGAGGAGAGAACTGACACGTGTCCAGATGAGCTGTCGGAAGTCAGCTAAAAGGCAGTCTGAGCAGGAACGAGAACTGCTCGCCCTGTTCTCCACCTCCTAACAACCTCGAGCCCCCAAAGAGTGAGACACCACACCTCCCGGATCTAGCCCAGTTGCATGCAGCCCCCAGCTGTGTGCTCACTGTGGTTCACTGGAAACGTCACTCATGAAAGAGAAGAGGATACTAGGACTGGACCCATCCTTAAGGAGGGCTGGGGGCCGGGGAGGGAGTTCACTCACACACCTACCAAAAAAATGCTACTCTTCCCTCAATGAATTAAAAATTTGCTTTCTTTAAAATTATTTTCTCCCGATTTAGTGTGAAATCAAAGTTACAGATACCATCAGAGGCTTCTCTTGTAAGTCCAAACGCAGGTCTTATTTATAATAATAATAGTAAGAAAACACTGGGTTTCAGATTTCCAATTATTAACAGTAAATAAGAGTATTCCCACCTGAGAGAAATGTTTCCCACAAATGTTACATTCAAAAGGTTTCTCACCTAAAACAAAACAAAATAACAACTTGTAAAATCATTAGTCATATTTGCACAGTAATTTACAATGTTTAAAACTATTGCCCATGTCCTCTCAAAAGGGAGCGTCCTGTTCTTTATCAAAGTATGAAAATGGGTGGTCGGTACATCCTTAGAATTCTCTCTGGCCCTAAGATGGCGAGCAGAGACGATTTGCCCAACAGCAGCATCATGTCCCCTGCCCTACAGCCTGACTCCTCCACCAGCAACTGCTGACGCCACGAGGGTGACTCATTCATACCACATGAGGCATACACACAGAGGAGCCCAAGACAGAGAGTGCGGGGGAGAAGCCCCTCTCCACCGCCCTTCAGTCTAGGCTGACACATGTTGATGGGGAAAACAAGATTTCAACATGGGAGATGAGCCTCCCTGCCCACTTCTCACCTCTGATTCTGCATAACTGCATTCTGGAATAGAAGAGATGCAGAGTGGACTCTACTACAAAGAGGCCACAGCAGTTCTAAATAGTCTCCAGAATGTGATCTATTTAAAGGCGTACTTCAACGTACCACCTTTCACCTGTAAAAACCCTCTTAGGTCTTGAAGATCAAGAACCTTCCTTTTATCCCATTCCCCTCAAATCAAGTGGTTTCATTAAGATTCTTTTAAAAAATTAGCGTTTCCCTTCTTACTGTGTTGCTCGGGTTTGCTACCCCGCTAGCTTTCTGAGTTCCTGCCAGGACATTTTCGTGTTGATCTTTTCCTAAAACTGTTTAATGGCTTCCTC
>RCUC01048171.1:0-10621 GCA_003697995.1 Taxidea taxus jeffersonii | reverse complement strand
TTTTTATAGATTGCTGAATTTGATTTGCTAATATTTTGTTGTAGATTGATGTATCTAAGTTTCTGAGATAAATTATTCTGCAGTTTTATTGTATTGTTAAAATGAGTTGGGAACTATTATCACCTCTTTTTTTCTGTAAAGATAGTAGAAAATTGGTATGACTTCTTCTTTAAATGTTTAGTAGAATTCTCCAGTGAAACCAACTGAGTCTGCATATTTCTTTTGGGAACTTTTAAGTTACAAACTCCATTTTTACAATGATCATAGGACTATTCTGGCTTTTAATTTCATCTTGGCAGAGTTTCAATAGTTTGTGGTTTCAAGAAATTTAGTCTATTTCTTCTGAGTTGCTTAATTTAGGAGTGAAAAGTTGTTTAGAGTATTTCATTATTACTCCTTTAGTAGCTGTGGGAATCTGTAGTGATAACCCTTCTTGCAAATCTGATATTAATGATTTAGGTCTTTCTATAGGTAATGTTTCCCTGCTTTCAATTTCATGTATTTCTGCTCTTAGCCTCATTATTTTCTTCCTTCTGCTTGCTTTGTACTTATTTTGCTCTTCTTTTACTAGTTTCTTGAGGCAGGAGCTTAGAATATTGATTAGAGACTTTTTCTGTTTTCTAATATAAGCATTTTAGTGTTACAAATTTACCTCTCATCAGTACTTTAGCTGCATTCCACATGTTTTGACCTGTTGTATTTTAATTTTCATTCAGTTTAATATATTTTTATTTCCTTTGAGACTTCCTCTTTTATATATGGATATACTTAGTTTACAAGCGTTTGGAGGTTTTTCTGTTGTCTTTCTAATGCTGATTTCTTATTATTTTATGTATTTTGAATGTAGCTGCTCCTGCTTTTTAAAAAACTAGTTTTCTTAAAGTTTGCTGTCGGTGTGACAACATATCTATGCAATAGTTTACTCTTTTACTAGTTCAAATGACAGCAGAGGCCTTCTTTTCTTTCTTTCCTTCAACAATTTTATTTATTTGTCAGAGAGAGAGGGAGAGAGAGAGAGAACAAGCAGGGGGAGAAGCAGAGGCAGAAGCAGGCTCCCCGCTGAGCAGGGACTTGATGTGGGACTCAATCCCAGAACCCTGAGACCATGACCTGAGCTGAAGGCAGCCACTTAACCAACTGAGCCCCCCAGGTGTCTCAGAAACCTTATTTTCATTAGGTCTTTTTATCCTTCCCTCTTCTTAAATATGATTGTCTTAAGCATTTCTACTACATATACTGCATCAGAAAGCGTTATAATCTTTGATTTACCTATTAAATATGATGTAACAAACTCATGAGAATTATATTTGGCCTTCTTTCAACCATTCAGGTATTCTTTCCCTCTCTTTCTTTCTTTTTAAGCTCTATTTTATTTTCCTTTCTGCTTAGAGAACTTCCTTTAAGCATTCTCTAAAGATAAACTTGCTAATGACGAATCCTCTTAGTTTTTCTTTATCGGAGAATTTCTTTATGTGCTCTTCCTTCCAAAAGGAGGTTTTAGCCAGATGTGGAATTAAGAGTTGATTATATTTTCCTTTCAAAATTTGAAAAATGTCGTGCCTCTTCCTCTGGTCTCCATGTTCCAGGTGAGAATTTCACTGTCATTCAAATTGGTGATCCCTTATGAATAATGTATCCTTACTGTCTGGCTGTTTTTCAAGTTTTTTTTTCCTTTGTCTTTTAGATTTTGGAAATTCAGTTATGATGATATGTCAAGGTATGGATTTCTCTGAGTTTATTCAATTTGGATTTCACTCAGTTTCTTAAATCAGTAGATTTTTTTTTCATTTTTGGGAAATTTTTATCCATTATTTTGACAAATACTCTTTTAGTCCAATTGCTCACCTTTTTTTGGGGGGGGGCTCCCTTGGTAAAAATTAGCTCTTTTGTTATTGTTCTACAGGTCTCTGAGACTGTGTTCACTTATTTGAACTATTTTCTCTCTGTTGCTCAGATTGGGTAAATTACTCAAGTCCACTATTCTATCCTCTGAAAACTCCACTCCACTATTGAGCCTATCCAGTCAGTTTTTTATTTTAGTTATTGCATGTTATGGACAGAGTTGTGTTCCTACAAAATTCATATGTTGAATCCCCAACTCCAAGTGTGACTGACTGTACTTGTAGATAGGGCCTTTTAAAGGCTACTAAGTTAAATTGGAATCTTAAGTGTGGAATCTAATTCAAAAGAACTGGTGTCCATATAAGAGGAGTGAGGGACACTGAGGCTCTCTCTCTCCCTCTGAGCATGCACAAAGGGCATGGGAGGAAATCTGTGAGATGGTGGCTGTCTGTAAACCAGGAAGGGAGCTCTAACCAGAAACAGAATGTTCTAGCACTTTGATCTTGGTCTTCTAGCCTCCAGAATTGAGAAAATAAATTTTTGTTGAGTTATCCAGTGACTTAATATCACATAAGTGGTATTTTGCTATGGTAGCTCAAGCAGACTAATACATTGTATTGTTTAGTTCTATAATTGCTATTTCTAAAAAATCTTTATACCTTCTACTTATTTGTTGAGATTTTCTGTTTTTCATTTTTTTTCAAGAGAATTGGTCATTGCTGACAGAAGCATTTTTATGGTATTTGCTCAAATATCCTAGTCAGATAATTCTCACATCTGATTTATCTGAATGTTGTTATGTGTTACCTCCCATTCAAGTTGTGATATTTTTCATCCTGGGTATAAGTGATTTTTCAATTGTATTCCAAATATTTTATATATTATATTATGTAACTCTAGGTTTTATTTAATTTTGCTTTAGCAGGTAATCCCCCTTTTGGGGAGTAGCATTTGGGTTGGGTGGATGAATTTATCATGTTTCCTTCTGGGCACTGCTGACACAGCCTCAGCAAAAGTAGAGCACTGATACACAGCAAATGACTAACCTGAGGTTCAGCTTCCCCTGAGGTCCTGCTGACACCGTCCTCTCACCAACTTATTGCCTCTGAGTGGAGGTGTAAGCTCAGTTCCTTTCTGGGTGTCTGACACCAGGGAGGGAGGAGTGAAAGGCTGACAACTGCTTTGTTGCTGTAGGATGGGTAAGGAAGCTCCACTCCTTTCTACTGAGATCTGCTGAACCAGGGAGGAAGGTAGGGGGAGGGAAGTGTCAACTCACTCTGCCTCTGACCAATCAGTTCCACCTCATTGATGCTGCATGGGAGAGGAACCTTGGCTAGCTCTGGGCTCGGTGAACACTGTGGAGAGAGAGGAGGAAGCATCAGCCAGGTCAGGGTGGAGTCTAACTCCTCACTTGGCCCTACTGGCAGCAGACAGGGGAGAAACAGAATCTTGTTTAGTCCTGTTTCGCATTGTCTTCTTCAGTCTCCATGATGCTGGATGCATCTAGAGGGTCAGCTCCCCACTGGGCTCTGATGATATCAGGAGTAGGGAATTAGGAGTGCTGAGCTGACTCACACTAACTCACTCATACTGGGTAGGGGGTAGAAGGTGACCTCACTGCTGTGGTCTTTTTCATGTTTCTTTTTTTAGGGTTAATGGAGATTTTTGGATTTGTGGGTTTATAATTTTCCTCACCTTTGGAACATTTCCAGCAATTCTTCAATATTTTTTCAGTCTGCTACTGACTCCTTCAGGGACTCAATTTGCATTTATATTTATCTGCTTGAAATATTCCCACAGTTTGCTAATGCTCTTTTCATTTTTAAAAATTCTATCTTTCTGTTTCACTTTGAATGGTTTCTATTTCTGTGTGTTCATGTTCACTAATCTTTTCTTTTGCAATGTTTAATTTGCTATCAGTTCCATTTTGTGTATTTTTTATCTCAAACTCTGTAATTTTCATTTATAGAAGTTAAATTTATTTTGGTCAGTTTTATATGCTCCAGATCTCTACTTAATATGTTCAATATTCCATGTTTGTGAACATGTGGAAATCAGTCATTACTTTTTAAAGATGTTCTAGTCTGGTAAATAAGTCATCTGTTTCATTTCTTGGTTAGTTTCAGCTCAATGAATTTTCTACTCACTGTGGGTTGTATTTCTTGTATTTTTCATGTCTAGTAATTTTTTAATTGGATACCAGATATACCTTGTTAGATGCTAGATATTTTTGTCTTTCTGTAAATATTTTTGAGCTTTGTTTTTGGACTCAGTTAAGTTGCTTAAAATGTAAGTTCTAATATATTTAATTTTAAGTTTAAGTAGGTTGAATGTTCACTGTAAGTTATTTAATAATTATATTCCCAATTGATTAGTACCTCATTTTGATTAATATGCTTTTGCTGGATTATGTTTTCTATAATAGTTATCAGGAAGTTTCATGGATCATCCACATTTGGATGACTTAACTATCTTAGATGCATTTCTTTTGCTGATAATCTAGACATATGACAACTTGGGAAGTACTAGAGCTTCTGAGTCACACTTTTACCTTCAGATTTCTACAGTTTCATTGTGTTCTATAGAAATGCTGAGGAGAAGATTATAGTCAGTCAATAGTTTTCCTTTTAGGATACCAGTTTTTACTTTCTCAATGGATCTATGATTCTTTATTGGACAAATCTTGAATTTTTTATCCTATATTTTTTATTGGGACATAGTAATACTTTGTATTGTATTTATATTTTCTTTCATTAAGAGAAATATCCTATTTGTGTCTGGATACATTTTGTATCTTGCAATTTGTTTTCTAGAAATTACTTAGGTATACTAATTATTTTTATGTTAGATTTCTATTTCTCTCCTATTTGCCTCTGTTATTCTCACTCTTGTCTCATTTCTTTACTTGTCTTCCTCTGTGTTTCTCATAATTAATTTTTCTTCTTTGTTTCCTTGGAGTAAATCTCCCACAGTTTTCTCTTCAACTACTGTTTCCATACTGCTTGCTTTCCTTCCCTCAGTCTCTCCTCTTTCACTTACTCCTCCTTCTCCCTTGCTGATCCGATATCATCTCTTCCTCTGTCTACTCTTCTTCTTTTTGTTAAAATTTTACTTAATATTGAATGCTTTGGTTTTAAATATATTTGTCATTCAATAGAGTCAGTTCTATTTGAATTTGATAAACAAAATAGCATAGGTAGAATTTTCTTGACTCTGCCTTTTTAAAAATGTAGACAACATTTTGATTGTCTCCTTAGGATGAGTTAAACTAAAGTGTTGGACCCTATATTAGGACAAAGGACATGCTGAGCTAGGAAGGAAACTGCAGTCATGATTCCATTTCATCTAAGAACCAGTGAGGCAAATCTTACTCAGTGTTTGCTCACTGACTGGATAAACCCCCGAATGCTTGCTGGCCCTGTCTCACAGAAAAGTACAAAGTTAGATTGGAGGATTAAAGCCACCTTGCTCATTACCAAGTACTCTTCAAATCTTGGGCTGAGAATCTCAGAATAAGCCAAAGTGGTAGTTGCAGGATAATGCATTTTGGTAAAACATTTCACTTTCTCTGAGACATCATAGGTTTTTATTCCAAAGAAATTATACCATGTGCATTTGGGCTCTTTTGCATGACCATGGAACAATCAGTGACAGTTATTACAAATTGGATGTCTGTGGTTGTGACCAAATTCCTGGAATGGGTGACTCCAGACAGACAATGTCTGCCCTTCTAAGTTCAGACTGGGGAGGGAAGTCCCCAGGCAGGACTGCCATTGATGCAATACATCTGTGCAGGAGGTTCAGCACAAAGCTCTCCTTTTCCAAACATTTCTACACTGCTGTGTGGGAGTAGATCCCTTGAGGTACATTAAATCTGTGTTCTGCCGAGAGGCCCAGGACTCTCAGCAGCCTTCAGGGATGGGCAGTGTGTGTGATTTGGGGAGGTCACTGGGTCCCCTATCACTCTTGTTCTCTCTGCACTGTGGCACTTTGTGGAGAGTTCACACTTAGGCATGTCAGAGCTAAATGGTGCAGGCTGATCTGGTGTCACTTGCTAATGCCCTAGATTCTTTATTGCTGTAGATACGTGCATGTGAGGGACAGCTCAGACTCGCGGTCGCCCAGGTCTGCCCATTTCCGTGCTGAATGAGACAGCAAGCCCAGTCCTTTCTTCACCTCCTGTCAGAGCAGTCTTTGCCCTCATCCTGTTTTATATAACTGCCTCTCAGACATTGTTTGAAACTAGAATTTTGATATTCATTTGCTACTGCTTTATCTGGCCCATGATTCTGTGTGTTGAAGACTAAATGCACCAAGAGAGAAAGGACCCACATATTACTTGTAAAAATAGACGTGAGATTTGCATCACTGAAATTAGGCTTTAATTGATTAAGCATGTCTCAATTGAAACTTAAAGAAAACTTCTTCTTGGTTATGTAGTAGACGTTGCATAGCTCACAGTTCTTGCAGGGTACGAATGGGATCATCCACCCTGCTCCAGGCCATGGCTGAATGATTCAAGGGAGAGGAGCCTGATTCAAACAATCACATTCTATCTTTCAGGACTATGATAAACTGAGTGGAGATAGAAGAGCCAGAAAGCGTTGGAGCACATTTACCTTAAGGCAGAACCTTAGACCTGAGGTCCACTGGCTGCTGTATCTGGGGTACATGGGCTCTCCTCTGAGGTCCTCTCATTCCTGCCTTACTTCTTCACTCTTGTTTCTACTCATTGTGTCCTCTGAACTCAAGAGTCTGGGAATTACCACAGCCAGTCCCCTGCTGTTGGCCATGCCTGTTAGACATGCCTCTATAGCTTATCCATGACAGAGCTTGATGAAACATTGCCAGAATCCAGGCTTCTAAGCTCACTCTGTCAAGGTACTTAGGCCCCACTTTCATCCCCTTTATAGGTCACAAAACCCCAGCTAGGAAATAAAAAGAAGATGGTGGTATGTGAGAATATCTGCCTTTCTGAAATCCAACAAATTTACTCATAGATCCTTCTTGTCCATTGAAGTAAAATATTACCCACTGTATTCAAGAATGTATCTAAAGGTTCTAGGATTATTATTTGGAACTGAGATGCATGCACCCGTTTAATATATATATATATATATATTATATTTAATATATATATAACAATTTTATTTATTTATTTGTCAGAGAGAGAGAGAGAGAGAGAGCAAGAGCGAGCACAGGCAGAGGTAGAGGGAGAAGCAGGCTCCCCGCCGAGCAAGGAGCCCAATGTGGGACTTGATCCCAGGATGCTGGGATCATGACCTGAGCTGAAGGCAGCCGCTTAACCAACTGAGCCACCCAGGCGTCCCCCGTTTAATATATTTGATAATGATTATTGTTTCAATTTTGTGCTTGATGTTAATGATGGTAGGTAAATAAAATATGGATATTGAGTCAGTCACAAGGAATTTAACATAGATAACACTGATTTACTTGTTAATTAATTGACAAAATCATTATTTAGTTTATTTAATGGCCATTCACCTCTTCAGAAAACTTTATGGAGAACAACCTTATGGCAGGGCATGTGTTGGGGGAGACCAAGATAGGAGCAAGACATAGCACTTGTTCCAAGGGAACTCAAGGTGGGGAGTCAATCCTAAAAAATTTAAATATGTGTTGATAAGCATGGGAAAAGACTTGTGGGCATGAACTTGGTGAAATAAATGTATACAGACATAACTGAAGGGGAGTAGGTCAGAAGTTTCTTGCCGTCATTCAGGTGAGAGATGGTAATCTACATGGCAGTTATGGTAGTGGTTATGAAGAGATATTGGCAATTCTTTTAGATACTGAGGCAGTAGGATGGAACTAAGTGATTGGAAGGGGTGGGGGTGGACAGTGAGGGACAAGGAGAGTGGAGGGTACAGACTGAGTTGCCAATGGTAGTAGAGAGAGTGCTCGCTTCGGCAGCACATATACAAAAAAAAAAAAAAAAGATGGTAGTAGAGATAAAAATGAAAAAGAATGTTTATGTGGGAAGTTTGTTTCTGTTTCCTTACAGGAACTGATCAGATCCAAGTGGAAATGCTGAGTAAGTCTGAACTTAGTAGAGAAATCTGGGCTGAACACCTGATTAGAGACTCATTTTCTGAAGAGATGGTAGTAGAAGGCATGGAATTGGAAGAGATCACCAGAAAGAGTGATTCAGGACAGAGTGAGTAGTTTAAGGGTCACCAAAATTTAAAAGAAAGTATGGGAAAAGGAATATGGGAGGTAAGTAAAAAAGGGATAAAGAAGGAGAAGAAAAAGTAGCAGAGTGTGGTGGTAAGGAAGCCAAAGAGAGTGTTTGGATTAGAAGGGAGGAATCATCTCTTTTGAATGATACTGAGATGTGAAGGATGATGTGTACAAAGTTCTTAATTGATGACTTCTGTTTTCTTTGAGCTGTAGGAGAGAAAGTTTTCTGAAGAGAGTGAATTTTAGAGGTTTGAGAGCAGAATTTCTGGGCAACTTTCCAGCTTGATGTAGGAAGCAGGATGAGATAATCTATGTAATGTACTTTGAATAATGCCTGGCAAAGATTAAACTCTCAGTAAATGTTGGCAGCTACTATAATGGCACCAAATTGTTCAGCTTTGTGGTTTTTCTCTAATAGTGATTAGCACCTGGAATATAAGCACAAAAATGTTGGACAAATGCATTAATTCTGAGGGGGATTTTTTCAAGAAGTGAGATGGAAGAATAAAGGACTTGTGAAAATTGGCAAATGTGATAGAAATATTGTTCTGTGGAATCTTAACTGGATTAAAAAAAAAAACAGAAGGCTGATAGATAATGAGAAAATAAACAGTTCCTGGGCCAAGAAAGTCTTGATAATATTACAACACTGGTGCAATGGGAGTAATTAAATGAAAAGGACTGAGGATGGAAGGTTGAGGAAGTATGGGATTTGTGAATTTTGGACTTAAGAGTTCAGCAGTAATTGGTGATGACAGTGTTCCGGGGAGATAATGGAAACAAGTTGACAAAGTGGAACAGGGTGAAGGTCACTGAGCTGATTTAAGAACTAAGAACTCAGGTATAGGGCTTGAATGTTAAATCACGGGGGTGGTAAGACCTGGAGGTAAGGGAGTGAACAGGAGGCTGGCAGAGGTGGTAGCTAGAAATGGGGGATGTATCTTAGTCTGTTTTCTCCAGAAAGCAAAGCCTGAAACAGATACTTGAGTGAAAGTTCTTGATTGGGACCCAAGGGATAGGAGTAACTGTCAGGAAGAATGAAACCAGGGAAGAGAAGAAGCCATACATCATGCTGGCCACTGCTTTAGGCAACTGGTTGTTGGATCCTGTTGGACAATTTAAGGAGCCGCGTGAGAGGGATCACAGGATCTTCTCTATGGAAAGAAAGAGGGGAACATTTTTCCATTGGATCCCATCCCCATTAGTCAAAGAACCCTGGTATAGTGTTATCACCCCTAAATTTCTGTGTTGAGCATCTGTGAACAAAACAGTTTAGACAAAGAGAAACAGTGTGGCAGGAGACAAGATGCTTCCAGGTTGTACCTGCGTGAAGAGTGTCAACTTCAACAGAGTCCTGGCTGCTCCATAGTGACTAAGAGAAGAGGGAGGTGAGGCTGAGAGCATCTGAAAGGATGCCCAAGGGGCATCTACTGCAGGCCACCCTTGTACCAGGCATCTCTGTTCATTCCATCCATTTAGTCCAACATATCACAAAGTCAGCTTCAAGGTGGTGGCCAGCAATCTCCACAAATATGTAATGTAAAAGTACTAGTGAAACAAGCTACAGTCACTGCTGCATCTGGCTATATGGCAATAACCAGTATTCAATGACTATTCCTCCATCACTTATTCTATATTTCACTCACCCTTTGCCAGCACTTGGGCTGGGTCTGTGTCACTTGCCTGGAGCAGGAACTTTGACCTTCTTACCCAAAGCATCAAAGTCCTAGTTTGTCTTGCCCTGTTACCTGGAAGTTGCTGTGACTGACTGCTTACCATCCTCACTGGCTGTGGAAAGCCCAAGAGATGCACCAGTAAATCACCCAGGTTCTATATAGGCTCTCTCTAAATCCATTATACAGAAGAAACATTAGCTCTTCAGAACAGTCAAGATACAGAGCCCCCACCAATAACTCTTCTCCTTTTTTTCCCCTGCTGGTTCACTGGCATTAACAGTCCTAAAGTGACCAGATGAGACTTCCAACTTCAAGCTGAATAAAATCTGTATTGTGTTCACTTAGAGAGAAAAGCCTCGCCCCTACCATCACTACACCATCCTATGAACCAGGGTCTCTAATCTATCAAAGCCCAAGGCTGTGTGACAGGAAGCACAAATTCCACATGAGGGTTGGTGACGTGAGGGGAGAGGCCAGTCTCTCTTCTGGATGTTGCTTGATTTCCTCTAATCAGGTTCTTCTGGGCTCTGACCCATCACCCAAGGCATCAGCTCTTCCCAGCAGTCGTGTACCTAACACCTCAAACTACTTCTCCCTATAGTTCATCAGCCACATGGATTCTTGCTATTCTGCCTACCAGGAGGTTTTTCCTTTACACTTGTCCTCTAGGGACCCTGGGGATAGAATACAGTACCTGTCTACTTGAACTAGTTATCACCAACTTATGCCAGCTCAGGTGTGGGAGCAGGCCTAGTTAATCCCTCCTCGGCAGCTGAAAGCAGGGAAGCCCCACGAGTCCATGGGTGTGAATAGAAGGAGAGACATTGGTGCCATAGTGAGGGTGATGTGCGAGATGGGGCCATCGGTTTATGTAATGTTCTTTCCCTTTTGGGTCTGCATAG
>RCUC01048165.1:0-24355 GCA_003697995.1 Taxidea taxus jeffersonii | reverse complement strand
ATCCCAGGATCCTGAGATCAGGACCTGAGGCGAAGGCAGAGGCTTCTACCCACTGAGCTACCCAGGTGCCCCAAAAAGTTGGTTTTAAAATATTTTGTTTACTTTCGTGTTTGCTTTCCATTTCATTGAATATAGAATTAATAGTCAAAGCACCTGCAAGGAAAAAAATGCATTGAGAAGACTGGGCACACTCTAGATTATATATTAAAACAGAACTCAAGTCCTTTTGAGGAAAAGCAGCTTCAATATTTACTTTGGTCCATCTTTTGCCCATTAAGTATTTCTGTGTTTCTGAAGCGCCTTGTGCTGAAGAATATATGTATTTATCTTTGGGTGATATTTTCTGTAACTTGACACATTACACAGAATTTCTTCCCACACTGTTAAATATTTCTATGAACGAATCCCAGAACAACTGTAAAATAAATGCTTGAGGTATTTTCTGCTCTATTACACATCTGGAAAAATTTAAGTTTGTTTTCTTTTAATCAATTGGAGTCACTTTTGGAAAGAAGACTAAGCACATTCATATTATATTTATGTAATATAAAACAAAGGAGGAATTTATCTTATTTATCTATAATGTAGTAAACCAAGTTAGACAATTCAAATTAAAAGTCATGTTAAGTTCATCTGAGTCAGTTGTCTACACTGATGAAATTCAACAGTTAGTTGTCAAATTGGGACATTACCTTGTATTTTAAAAGCAGTCTAAACACTGTGTTTTGTAATTTAAGTGTTCACCATTGGTGTAGGATACATGCCCAGTTCTTAAGCAAAAACACGGCATCAGAGGTTTTCTTTGCAAAATGAGGGATTTTTTGATGATTGCATTTCTTGTCCTTTGGACATTCCACCATGCCATGGATTGTGGTAGAGCAGGCTAGCTGTTCTGCAAGATTTCATGCCCTCTTTCCTTAGTGGGGAACAGTTGCTGGGAAGTGGCTGCACCACTTGAGACCACACTCCCTACTCCCCTCCTCCTTTCATCTATACCTGGGCATGTGACCGACTTGCCCCAGTGATGTACATCACTGCTCTGCTCAGGTGAGTAAGAAATGTGTATCACTTTGCCACCTACTCTCTTTCCCTAGCAGATGTCAACATGCAAGGAGATCTGGGAACCCATGTGTTGAAGATGGCAGATCCCCCATCCACTTGAACCTTGTATAATTGAATGGGATAAGACACAACACCTTCCCACCAGGAACTTCTGCACTGGAATGTTATGTGAACAAAAAGGAATGTATTCTGAGAAATGACTAGAATTTTGAGATTTGTACCTGATAGCAACTAGCATTATCATAACTAATACATGAGAGGCATGTTATAATTATTCAAAGAGAGAAATTGATCTATAAAACAAGCTAATTATACAATGTACTTACAACAGAAGTCAGAGCAGATAGATAAATGGGATTACTACCAACATAAGAGAACAATGTCAAAGAGGTCAGCTGGGACCTCAGGCAGAGCTTCTCATTGTGTGGTGTTTTAGTAGATTCGTCATGAAACAGGTTCTGGCCCTTTGTATTGTGGGTCCAAAATTAACTTTTCTCAGATAACCAAACTCACATTAGTTGAACTCATAGGAGATGAATTTATAAGCCCAAATGCCACTATATTCATTTACTAAGATACCTATAACTAATATCATCTTGAGTACCCAAGATAACTACTCCTAGAGACTTAACTACTTCTAGAAACATACTCATCAATCTTAGCTTTTCAGTTCTTCCCTCCACCTTGCAATTCAATGGGTACCACAATTCTCTTAACATAATTACTTTAAATAGTCAAGTTACAGCACAAAAGAGTAGATAAATGTTAAATCACTATCTCCCTACAAATAGATCTGAGTCACTTGGTTGACACCTGGAAGGAATTTGTGTGGAAACCGTTTCTTAAAGTAGATTGTTCCAAGTGACTACGTGAATCTGTTTTGTGTGAGTATTTTCTAGTTTTATTCTAAATGATTGCCCTTATCCTCCTTTTTGGGGACCACATTGTGCTAAAAAGAGATACATATGACTTAACGTCATAAAAGACTAGAAGTGGGAATGAAGAAAGAGAATTGAGCAATTAGATAGTGAGAGATGAAGAGCCCCTGAAGAGAGATGTACACATTAAGGTAGCAACAAAACTTGAGATGATTGTATTGTTTACAGAATCATTGTGTTTATTCTTGTGATCTGTAAATATATTGCTACATCATTCTGCCTGCTTGAAGCAAATGGACCTCCAGGATGTAATTTATAGAACACCTCAGAGTCAAAATTCAAGCAAAAAGTATCCATCAAAAAGTAAAATTCACTGAGCCAGGGGATTCAAAGGCCAAGTTTAAGTAAACATATTTTTCAGAATAGAAGAAAAAGAAAAAATTTAACATGATAAAAGTAATATTTAATTTAATATTAATTTAATATTTAATATTAAATGAGGGTGGGGTGCCTGGGTGGCTCAGTGGGCTAAAGCCTCTGCCTTCCCCTCAGGTCATGATACCAGGGTCCTGGGATGGAGCCCCACATTGGGCTCTCTGCTCAGCAGGGAGCCTGCTTATCTTCCTCTCTCTCTGCCTGCCTCTCTGCCTACTTGTCATCTCTGTCTGTCAAATAAATAAAATCTTAAAAAAATATTAAACGAAGGTGATTCTGAAAGAACAGAGTATATTTACTGCAAAGACCTAAGTGTGAATGAACTCATTCGAGCATAAGAAATATTCTACTACAAATCAAAGGTTGTAGAGATTGTATTATGTTTTAAATTTTGTGTTTTCAGGAAAATTATATTCAGGATTCTCTTCTAGTACACCATGCTATAAAAATACCCTCTCTGTTACTGTACTTTTTCATCTAGTCTACCAAATTAGATATAAGCTCCCCAAAGCAGGGGCTGCATTTTATTCTTCTTTTACCCCTTGTAGCCTAGTCTCCAGAAAGGTGACAAGAGAAGTGAGCAAGATAATCTATTAGAATATAGGAATAAAAATATTAGAACTTCTATTAACTTACTTAATCTCCTTCTTCTACTTATTAAATATGTTTTATAATATAACATAATGTTTTATTTATAAAATAGCTATTTGGGGAGTGTATGCACAAAACTTCCTCATTAATAGTGATGTAGGACTAAAAATTGTATAGACCACTGCCTATGGAAACTAGCATAAGAAGAAAAAAAGAAAAAAATTATTAAAATAATGTGCTGACTGGGCTGTTGCCATGCCGATGGTGTAGCTGCAGAGAAAATGAAATGGATGCCCTTGAGATTGAATTCATTCTTTCATTCAGCAATTATGCATTGGGTATCAACCATATGCCAGAGGCTGTGTGGGGCAGCAGCCACCAGAGAAGTGATTGGGTTGTTAAAAATAGAGTGAAGTGACAGTAAATTCATGACCATTTCCCCCACCTGGGATTGCCCTTCCCTTTCCTGAAAAGTGCTCTGATCCCTTATCTTTGGGTAAGGACATCCCTGGAGGAACAGCACTATCCCTGTATGGCTGAGAAACTGTGATCTACACTGTGGTCACTTAGTGAATACTTATTCACCTTGACAGTGGGATTGCCAACACAGGAAAAAAAAAAAAACATAAATTAATTCAACAATTCTGGTGTTACTCAGGATTGTCAATGCGTGCACTTTTCAATTATATAGGCCTAGGGTCCCAAGGGAGTAAATGTGATGTATATACGGTTGTTGTGAATGGTAAAGAATAATTTTTCACTATATCCCCACAACTTCCCTAACAGATACCTAGGGAGCTCTCTGCTGCATTCACATGTAACCACATAATTAAATTGATATAAATAAATAGAACAAGACTCTGATTCAAGACCAAAATTACAGTGATCCCTGAGTTCAGCACAGGAGGGGAAAGTCATAATTGACAAATTACAAACATAAGGCATCCATATGATTTGAAATAATGTGCAGCAAAAAAGGAAAATCTGATACATGTTTGTTTTTCCTTTTCTATTTTTTCTCTCCTTCAAGAATATTCACTTGCTTGCTTAGTCATGTGATCTTCTGTCTTGCAAACATCTGGCCAAACATATCATAATGTTGTAATGCATGTTGTTTCTCTCAAAGTAATAAATCTCCAAAATTCAACCCCTATTTAAATAAAAGTGACTTTCTTTCTCCATAATAAAATTAAGACCCAAAGAAATATCTGGAGTATTATAATGGCCACCAGCATTTCCCATGCCTGTAAGGAAACTTAACAAGATTTGCTCCTTCTTCAAAAGACCCCCAATACGCGAGTGAAGCCTACTTATATAGTGATCACAATGTTAAAACATGCACTCATTTTGATTGCTTCAGTAGATGGTAAAATAAGAACCAGTCAGCCAGTGGGGTCTGCTCCATTCCCTCCAGACATGGGAAGGATGACTCACAGCAGGTTATTGCTTTTCTTGGCTCACAAAATCTGTCATTAACAGGTTCAGCTTCTGCCATTTTGAATGTCACTGTCTTTCTTCATTGTTCTTTATTCAGCACGTCTGACAGAAATTTTCAATAAATTGTTCTTCACCCAACAGTGTTATTTTATTTGATCCCTAGAAATAGGATCTGATCTGATTTTAATTTCTGTATTAATATTCAGAGATATTGAAATAATCTCATTTGTAAACTAATTAAGAATTCAGCTCTTAAATGTAAAAGAAGGCATTTATAAAAACATAAACCTATTTTTCAAAAGTATAAGCATAAATTTCAATACACCCCGATGTGCATGTGTTATATGTGTATAAAACAGTGATTGTGTGTGATGAAAATAACATATAGACAATATACCCAAAGTTATTTAATCTTAAACTCGCAGCCACGAATAAAAAAGCAGCATAGTCTTGAGAAAGGAAAAGTGGAAGCAAGCCAACTTAGGAACTGATTGAGTATTCAGCAGAGAATTTTCTGTGGCTCTGTCAAAAGACTCTGTGAGAGCATTTAACTATCTGGACAAAAGGTTGTTGAAATCACACAAAGGATTTTCCCAATTCAAATGCTGCAGATGAAATGATATTCACATAGAAGGACACCAGATCCTCAAAGGCCATGTCTATTCATTTTATGACTTTAACTTGCAAGTGGAGTAAAAAAGTGATATAAAACAAGCATAAAGAAATCTCTTTAAGAATGGAATTCCTATTTTTACTTTACACATTTACTTCAAGGCTCACATTCAGGAAGAGGGCAAGTGCTAGGTCAGACACAAAGAAGAGATGTGAGCAGGTTATTTTGCCCCAGTGTAAGAATAGCATCATTTGTATCAGGCCTAAAAAGCCTCATTATGTGGAAAGTGGGCAAACACTTTTGTGTTAGAACAGTTGTAAAGAGACGGGCAGAGTTTAGCAGAACAGTCTGAAAACTTACATCCACAGCAACCACATATCAAGATCTGGATAAGGCCTGAGAAGTAGACATAATGACTTCACATATTTAATGGCTCTCTGATTTAAAAAAAAACAAAAACAAAAACAAAAAACCTCCTTTCTTGAGTCACTGGGGACAATAGCTCCTTCAGTATTAACTCAACAATAAGAGGGGAAAAAAACAACAATCCTGATTGCCTTCACGAGTTAGGTGTGAATTCTGTGATCTTCCTGCTAAGATTCTGTGCTCAGCCTGTCTTGGAATCATCTAGAGTTCCAATCAGAAGGAACTTGGTAACATTTAAGTGTGAATTTCTCTCTGTCTTCAGACTTGTCGCTTGCGTAGGGGCTGAAAGAAAGATGAAGAGACAGGCAAGCTACAGGGACCCCATGCTGGACATTGGATCCAGAACCAGAGCAGCTCTTCTTTTTTTTTTTTTAAACCACTTTACTGACATATAATTAACATCAAAAAGTTGATACTTAATGTATACAGCTTGATGAGTTTAGGGATACATATATGCTGTGAAACCATCACCATAACCAAAGCCATAAAGATCCACCGCCTCTGAAAGTTTCCTCCCATTCCCTTTATTTATTTATGTGTTTGTTTGTTTGATTTTTTTTTAATTGTGTGGTAAGAGTACTGAACATAAGATTTACTCTCTAGCAAATTTTCAGGTGTGTAGTACAGTATTATTAACTGCAGACCCTGTGTTGTACAATGAATCTCTGGAACTTACTCATCTTCTATAACTGAAATTTTGTACCCTTTGACACCTTTGCACTTTCTCCTCCCATCCATCCCTGGCAATCATCATTCTACTTCTGGTTCTGTGACATGGACTATCTTAGGTCCATCATTAAATGGCATCGTGTTATATTTGCCTTTCTGTGTCTGGCCTATTTCACTTAACATAATCATACCCAGTCCCTCATGATACCATAAATGGTAAAAATTCCTTTTTTTTAAAAGCCTGAATAGTATTCTACAATATAAATATACCATGTTTTCTTTATGTTTTCACCTATTGATGGGCATTTGGATGGTTTCCATATCTTGGCAGTTGTAAATAGCATTTGTAAATAACATTTCAGCGAACACAGGAGTACAATTTCACTTTGAGATCCTGATTTTTTTTTAAAGATTTTATTTATTTATTTGTTAGAGAGAGAGAGAGAGAGAGCACAGGCAGACAGAGTGGCAGGCAGAGGCATAGGGAGAAGCAGGCTCCCTGCCGAGCAAGGAGCCCGATGTGGGACTCGATCCCAGGACACTGGGATCATGACCTGAGCCGAAGACAGCCACTTAACCAACTGAGCCACCCAGGCGTCCCTGAGATCCTGATTTTAATTCATTTGAATATATAAGCAGAAATAAGATTGCCAGATCAAATGGCAATCTTATTCTTAATTTTCTGAAGAAACTCTGTACTGTTCTCCACAGTGGCTGCATCCCCACCAATGTACCCAAGGGCTCCCTTTTCTGCACAACCTGGACAATAACTTATTTTTGTTTGTTTGTTTGTTTTTATAATAGACATTCTGACAAGTGTGAGGTGATATTTGGTTGGTTTGGGTTTGCATTTCCCTGGTGATTAGTTGATGTTAAACACCATTTCAGGTTCCTGTTGGACATTTGTATGTCTTCTTGGGAAACATATCTAATCAGTTCCTCTCCCCATGTTTTAATCAAATTGTTTGGGTTTGTTTGTTTGTTTTGCTATTGAGTTGTATGAGTTATTTATATATTTTGGATATTAACCCCTTATCAGATATATGATTTGCAAATATTGTCCCCCATTCCATAGGTTGCCTTTCCATTTTAATTTTTTTTCTGTGCATAAGCTTTTTAGTCTGATGTAATCAAAGTTTATTTTTGCTTTTTTGCTTTTGTTTTCAGAATCAAATCCAAAAAACCATTGCCAAGATCAATGACAAATTATGTTCCCTTCACTGTTTCTTCCAGGAGTTTTATGGTTTCATGTCTTCTTTTCAGGTCTTTAATTCAATTAGCAATAATTTCTGTGTATGGTGTAATAATAGAGGTCCAGTTTCATTCCTTTGCATCTGGCTGTCCAGTTTTCCCAACACCATTTGTTGAAGAAACTGTCCTTTTTCTCATTGTATATTCTTGGCTCCTTTGTTGTAAATTCATTGACCATATAGGCATGGGTTTATTTCTGGGCTTATTTATGCTCTGTTATCTCTGTGTCCTTTTTTATGCCAATACCATACTATTTTGATTACTATAGCTTTGTAATATAGTTTCAGATCAGGAGGTGAGATGTCTCTACTTTGCTATTCTTCCTAAACTTTGGCTACTTGTGGTTTTTTGTGGTGTCATATAAATTTTGTTTTTTCTACATCTGTGGAAAATGCCTTTGGAATTTTTATAAGGATTACATTGAATCTGTACATGGCTCTGGATATTATGAACATTTTAACAGTCTAGTACTTCTAATCCATGAATATCTTCTACTTATTCATGTCTTCTTCGATTTGTTTTATTAATGTCTCATAGTGTTCAGCATATAGATCTTTCAACTTCCTTGGTTGAATTTATTCCTTTTGTCTTTCTTGATGCTCTTGTAAATGGTGGCATTTTCTTAATTTCTCTTTCTGATAGTGCATTTTTAGCATGTAGAAACTCAACAGATTATTGTATATTGATTTTGTATATTGCAACTTTATTGATCCTTTATTAGTTTGGACAGTCTTTTGGAAAAAGCTTTAGGGTTTTCCATACATAATATCATGTCATCTCAAATAGGGACAATTTTACTTCCCTTTTACAATTTGGATGCCAATTCTCTTTTCTCTCTCTCTCTTTCTCTCTTTCTTTCTTTCTTTCTACCTAACACTTCTATGTTGAATAAAAGGGACTAGGGTGGGCATCTTTGTCTTGTTCCTGATCTTAGAGGAAAACTCACTGAATGTGGTAGCTGTGAGCTTGCCATATATTATGTTAAGGTATACTCCCTCTATACCTATCCTACCATGGTTAACATATGTTCCCTCTATAACCATTGCTGAATTTTGTCAAATGCTTTTTCTGAATCTATTGAAATAATTATATGATTTTTATCTTTCATTCTGTTAATGTGGGTTCACATTGATTAATTTGTGGGTATTAAACTATCCTTGTATCTCTGGAATAAATCTTACTTGATCATGGTGAGTGACCCTATTTATGTATTATTGAATTTAATTTGCTAATATTTTCCTGAGGATATTTACATCAGGCACATTGGCCTGTATTTTTATTTTCTTATAGTGTCCTTATCTGGTTTTGGTGTCATGGAAATGCTGGTCTTATAAAATTAGTTTGGAAGACTTTCCTCATTTTTTATTTCTTAGAAGACTTTGAGAAGGATCTGTATTGACTTTTCTCTAAATATTTGGTGGAGGGGTGCCTGGCTGGCTCAGCCAGTAGAACATGTGGCTCTTGGTCTTGGGGTTGTAAGTTTGAGCCCCATGTTGGGTATAGATGTTACGTAAAAATAAAAACTTTTTAAAAATAAAATAAAAATAAATACTTGGTATAATTCGCTGATGAAGACATCTGGTCTTGAGCTTTTTGTTTGTTGGGAGTTTTTTGCTTACTATTACCTTATTTCCTTATTTGTTATTTATTTGTTTAGGCTTCCTATTTCTTCTTGATTCAGATTGTTAAGTTGTAGGTTGTTAGGAATTTATCCATTTCTTCCAGGTTGTCCAATTTATTGGTGTGTAATTATTCGTAATAGTTCCTTATTGTCATTTTTATATCTGTGGCATCAGTTTAATGTCTTTCTTATTTAAGTGTTTTCTTGCTCTATTTTTAGTCTGAGGATCTGTTGATTTTATCTTAAAAATAACAATTCTTAGTTTTGTAGAAACAACTCTTAGTTTTTTTTTTCTATTCTCTATTTCATTTATTGCTACTCTAATCTTTATTATTTCCTTCCTTCTATGAAATCTGGGTTTAGTTTGCCCTTCTTTTCCTAATTTTTTAAGGTATAAAGTTAGGCTGTTTATTTGAGATCTCTTCTTTTTTAATGTAGGTATTGTTGCTAGAAAATTGGTCTTAGTTTTGCTTTTGCTTCCTCCCCTAAGTTTTGACATGCTGTGTCTTTCCTTTTAGTTTGTCTCAAAATAGAAAAATTTCCTTTTTGACCCAATTATTGTTTAAAAGTATTATTTAAATTTCACATATTTATGAATATTTCCATTCTCATTATATTATTGATTTCTAAGTTTAGTCTAGTGATCAGAAAAGACCCTTGGATTGATTTATTGTCATAGTAACCTAGCAGATGATCTATCTATTCTAGAGGATATTCCATGTGCACTTGAAAAGAATAAGCATTCTGCTGCTCTTGGATGGAATGTTCTATGTCTCTTTGTTGGGAACATTTGGTCTATGATGTTGTTTGATTGTGCTGCTGCTGTTTCCTTACCGATTTTCTGTCTGGGTGATCTATCCAGTGATACATACAGTGAGCTATTGAAGTTTCCTACTACGTTATTATTATTATTATTATCTATTTTTCCCTTCAGATCTGCCAATGTTTCCACAGCAGCTCATCTTTTTATGGGTCTAAGTTTGAGAGTTCCATGTAATAAGCTATTAAAAAAAAGAAGGGAGAGCTCTGACAATATCTTTTAAAATAAAAATTTCCTCATCCTATGGAGAAGAAAACAGTAACTTTAAGAAACTACTTAAAAACCCAAAGCTAAATAGCAGCAGAACCAAAGCCTAGATTTGGTTCCTTTGCCCAAGTTGTTCTCAGTGAGGAAGCCTATGTGATGAAAAGACCACTTCCATTTAAAGGCATAAAGATTTAGAAGATCATAGCCATTAAGATAGAAGCATCCATATTATCCACCCTCCCAGCCAGTAGACATTCTTTCCAGAACATGCATGACACATAGTTAATTAACCTCCACTTGAGTATCTCTGGAGACAGAAGATCACTTTCTCAGGTAACAACACTTTCTAGGGTAGGGAACACCTCTAATCAAAAGTGTTTCCAGATATTAGAAAAAGTCTACTAATTGGAACTTTCTCCTGTAGCCTAAACTGGATTTTATGAGACAAGCAAAAGGAGAGACCATCACAGAGGTGATTATTTTAATGTTTGTATCTAACACATTCAGGCAGAGCATATCTCTTCTGCACATTCATGAAGTTCAATGTGTTAGGAAAACTTTGAGCCACAAATCATAGAAAATTCAATTAACAGTGCCCCCCCAAATCAACAACAACAACAAACCAAAAAACCTCAATTAACAGTGGCATAAACCATAAATATAATTTTTTAATTTTCTTTTTAAGTGGTTTGGAAATAAACAGTCCCTAGATGGATGCAGTGGTTCAGTGATATTACTGGGGACTCAGGCTCCTTTGCTCTGTCATTTTCAGGATCTCAGCAACATCTCTCCTTACCTAGTCTGAAGGACTATTGGTTTAACAAAAACAGGGAACCAAAAGAGAAAAAATCTCAAAGTATTTCAAATGCTGTAGAGGTAAAAGAGTTCTCTGACTTATGAAACTAAACACTGGATTTCCTTGGTAGATATATCTCTTTAGACAAAATAAAATTATTCATCTAAGCTGCTCAGATTCAGTAGACCTGTATTGGATCATTCAACATATCTCTCACTCTGATTTTATTTATTTATTTATTTATTTATTTATTTATTTATTTATTTATTTTAATCAGGACAGTTCATGTTGCATTTGGCTTTCTGGGGCTGGGTTCCTAGATAGCAAAGGCATACAGAGAGACTGAAAAAAATTTTAAAGTGTCTCATTTGTAAACAGAAGTCATTAATTTCACATTGTAATTCAGCACTTCATATATTTCACTGAGTGAAAGGTCAATATGTACCTTTATGCATTTTGGAAAACATGGCTGCAGTGTCCACAAGAGAGCTTTTCAACTTTGAAAAATGAATTTTGTCCTTGATGCAACAAATAGAAAAAGGCATTATTGCTCTGCAGAACACTTATGACTTATCCTTCAAAATTTACAGGTAATTCCATAAATTATTAAAGTATGCTAAATATAGGCTTAGGATTTAGTAGTAAGTAAGTTAGTAGTAGGTCAACAGTTTCAGCAGTTTCAGGCTAGTTTTGATAAGTTTTGATATCCTGATCTGTTCATGCTCGACCAGATTATTATAGTAGCTACTTGTTATGTGCAAGGGTTATATATGCATATTAGTTTAAATAAAATGAATGGCATTAAGCACCAAATACCAGGAAATCATATGTTTGACATATACTTCCATGATACATACATACTAGTATCTGATTTAAGAGCACAGTAGGAGAATCAGCATTACATTTAAAAATCAATCAATAATATATACTCACGAGATGAATGAGTGGGGAAAATGTATGCTCCAAATGAAAAATAATGTTTAGACAGTACTAAGAATTGTCATTCTTACAAATAATTCTGTTTACTACAGAGATTACAAGGAATCCTAAAATGTCTCCATAGAAGCATGGATGCAAGCGAGTGACTCCTAATCATTGATTTAAGCTTGGTTTCCACTTGAGTTTTCTTCTGAAATGTTTAAGTCTTGCTGGAAGGCAGATGTCATGTGACATAAGGACACTACTTCATGAAGCAGTCCAGTATCTCCTGAAGTCTCTTTGGCTTCTTTCCCTTCTTTCTCCCAAGGAACAAAAGTAGATGAATGTCGCCCAAGGCTGGGTAGAAGTAGATCGTCTGAAATATGGCTTAGTGTTTCTTTCTTTTCTGATTTTCTGATTTAGCTTTTTCATTTTCAGAAACTTCAGGTGAAGCTAGCTGGAGAGTCAATCCTGAAGTAGAAGCTGGCTTTTCCATGACCGCAGGCCCCCTCACACTGTCAGCACTGAGGTCTTTTTCATTGTTTTCCTCTTTCAAGATAAACAGAGAATCTGTCAGGCCGCTAGAGGAAACCCGCTTCCGGGGAGAGGGAGGAAGGTGTTTGCCGTGGAGGGCGCTATCGTCTTGTCCAAGATGCCACTCGGTTTGATCATCAGAACCACGGCAAAGCAGGGCCAGGTTATTCTCACTAGGTGCATTGGATGTATTCGTAGGTTTATAATCAATATCATCCATTGATCTGAAGAAATCCAAGCTCTTAGCTGCTGCTAGTTTTCCTTGGTCTGAGCTGTGTGTGCTCAATGTATCTAAGATTTCTCCTAGGAGGTCCATTTCGCCTGAGTAAGGAGTCTTTACTCTTGCTTCAACAGAGTCATCGCTTTCATAAAAATAAGCAGACACTTCTTCTCCATCTTCAGAGGACAACTTGCTGGCTCTCTCGTCATAGTCGTCATCATACAGGGCACCATCAAGGCTCTTAAGGGGTCTTTTTAGGCGTGCCTGGGCAAGCTTGCGCTTTTCTGTATTTCCTCCCTTTTCATTGTGTGATGTGTAATCTGGTGTATACTGTACAGAACCAGAACAGGTCCCATAATCTTCTTCATTTTCCTTGTGTTTTAGCTTACTCTTCACTTCCTTTATCCCCTGCTTTGCATGACTTTTTGCAAATTTATATGCTGTCCGTACAGCTGGAGTTGCTTTGGTCATTGCTGTGTTAAACAGTGCACCTCCTTTCTTGACTGTATGCACCCACTGCTGATATGACCTTGGGTTCCCTCCACAAAAACCACCAGAAGTGATTTCCTCTTCAAATACATCAGAGAAACCCCTTCCTGCATTTGGCTTTGCCAGTCAACCATCAATAAACTGCTTGAAAATTTGGAGGTTAACTGCAGTTTCCAAGAACTGTTTCATCAGACTCGAGCGGTGTTTTACAAAACTCTCCTCACAGAAAGTGATGGGCTCACCAGGTTTGTATCTCAGTGCATCTCTGTAGGACCCAAATAAAGCAGCCTGTGCCCTAAGAAAAGCCCTAGATACTCCATCACCCGTAGCTGTAGACTGCTTCTTCAGTTTATTTTTCAGGGCCGAGA
The DNA here is from genome assembly GCA_003697995.1 of Taxidea taxus jeffersonii. Lineage (NCBI taxonomy): Eukaryota > Metazoa > Chordata > Mammalia > Carnivora > Mustelidae > Taxidea > Taxidea taxus. Next base: position 11,020 of record RCUC01048165.1, on the reverse strand, counting down.
CCACATCACTTGGTAGATTGTTCAAGTCATTGAATGGTGATTCTAAAGTGTTTGTGTCAACATTTAGCATAACCACATCCTCCAGTGATTTATTTTTCACTCTCTCTATGAGGCTGGAGTGTATTCCAATCAGGTATGGCATTGGAGCACAGCAGTAGTCCAGCAGGTGTGGAGGAAGCACTGGGATGTATATGTGTTGCCAGAACATGGGGTACAGCAGAGCAGCTGATCCATGGAGACAGGCAGTTAAAGTGCTTAATTTGCTAGAGGTAATAATGATGCGTCTCTCATGTAACATGCTGGCATACAGCTGCAGCATGTTATTCACATCCACGGCAACAAAATATTCTGTAAGATTTCTACTCTCAGGAATTGTTGGGAGTCCAGTTACATCGGGGGCAATAAAGTAGGAATGCGTTACTAGGAAGGGCTGATCTTTCAGAACTTGCTCACTGGCAATAAATATCTCTTGGTTCACACTCAAACTGACAGGAGTGTTTGCCTTTGGTACTGGGTGGCTATAGAGTGATTTGAGAGTTTCATTCAAATCATTTTCCAGTTCCTTAGCCAAGTAATCTGCCAGAGTATTAAGAAGCTTGTAATACACTTCAAACCATGGCAGGTAACTAAGGATGCACAAGCAAATTTTGCCTCCTGATGTGAGTCTGCAGAATCCGAATCTCTGTTTACTTTCAATGTCTGTCAGTACAAAGGTAAAATGCTGTCCGACTTGATTTTGAGATACTCTGGTCACCAAAGTCCTCTGGGAATTTCCACAATACCACCGGATCTTCATTTTCAGAGGCATGACATTTCACTTTCAATACCAAGTCAAAGGTTCTTTCTGGATTTTCCTTCGTCCGGCAGTCCATGGTTACATGTCGGTGTGGGGCTGTCCATCCCGCCCCCGCGCCGGCCTGAGAACCCCTGATTTTTTTAATTTTTTAATTAACATATAATGTATTATTTGCCCCAGGGGTACAATCATCAGGCTTACACACTTTGCAGCACTCACCAGAGCACATACCCTCCCCAATGTCCATAACCCAACCACCCTTTCCTACCCCCTCCACCAGCAACCCTCAGTTTGTTTTGTGAGATTAAGAGTCTCTTATGGTAAAAAACAACAATAACAACAACAAAAAAAACTCTTATGGTTTGTCTCCCTCCTGATCCCATTTTGTTTCAGTTTTTTGTTTCCTACCCCCCAAACTTCCCATGTTGCCTCTCAAATCCCTCAAGCAGGGAGATCATATGATAATTGGCTTTCTCTGACTGACATATTTCACTAATCATAATACCCTCTAGTTCCATCCACATCATTGCAAATGGCAAGATTTCATTTCTTTTGCTGGCTGCATAGTATTCCATCATATACATATATACCACTTCTTCTTGATCCATTCATCCGCTGATGGACATCTAAGCTCTTTCCATGGTTTGGCTATTGTGGACATTGCTGCTATAAACATGTGCCCCTTCGGATCCCCACATTTGTATCTTTTGGGTGAATACCCAGTAGTGTGATTGCTGGGTCGTAGGGTAGCTCTATTTCAACTTTTTGAGGAACCTCCATGCTGTTTTCCAGAGTGGTTGCACCAGCTTTCATTCCCACCAACAGTGTAGGAGGGTTCCCCTTTCTCCACGTCCTTGCCAGCATCTGTCATTTCCTGACTTGTTAATTTTAGCCATTCTAACTGCTGTGAGGTGGTATCTCATTGTGATTTTGATTTGTATTTCCCTGATGCCAAGTGATGTGGAGCACGTTTTCATGTGACTGTTGGTCATCTGGATGTCTTCTTTGCAGAAATGTCTGTTCATGTCCTCTGCCCATTTCTTGATTGGATTATTTGTTCTTTGGGTGTTGAGTTTGATAAGTTCTTTAAAGATTTTGGATCCTAGCCCTTTATCTGCTAAGTTGGTTGCCAATATCTTCTCCCATTCTGTCATTGTCTTTTGGTTTTGTCAACTGTTTCCTTTGCTGTGCAAAAACTTTTGATCTTGATGAAGTCCCAATAGTTCATTTTGGCCCTTCTTTCCCTTGCCTTTGATTATGTTTCTAGGAACATGTTGCTGCAGCTGGGGTCAAAGAGGTTGCTACTTGTGTTCTCCTCAAGGATTTTGATGGATTCCTTTCTCACATTGAGGTCCTTCATCCATTTTGAGTTTATTTTCATGTGGTGTAAGGAAATGGTCCAGTTTCATTTTTCTGCATGTGGCTGTCCAATTTTCCCAAATCATTTGTTGAAGAGACTATCTTTTTTCCACAGGACATTCTTTCCTGCTTTGTCAAAGATTAGTTAACCATAGAGTTGAGGGTCTATTTTTGGGTTCTCTATTCTGTTCCATTGATCTATGTGTCTGTTTTTGTGCCAGTACCATACTGTCTTGATGATGACAGCTTTGTAATAGAGCTTAAAGTCCGGAATTGTGATGCCACCAACTTTGGCTTTCTTTTTCAACATTCCTCTGGCTATTTGAGGTCTTTTCTGGTTCCATATAAATTTTAGGATTATTTGTTCCATTTCTTTGGAAAAAAATGGTTGGGATTTTGATAGGGATTGCATTAAATGTGTAGATAACTATAGGTAGCATAGGCATTTTCACAGTATTTGTTCTTCCAATCCATGATCATGGAACATTTTTCCATTTATTTATGTATTCCTGGATTTCTTTCATGAGTACTTTATAGTTCTCTGAGTATAGATTCTTTGCCTCTTTCGTTAGGTTTATTCCTAGGTATCTTATGGTTTTGGGTGTAATTGTAAATGGGATCAACTCTTTAATTTGTCTTTCTGCTGTCTTGTTGTTGGTGCATAGAAATGCAACTGATTTCTGTGCGTTGATTTCATATCCTGAAACTTTACTGAATTCCTGTACAAGTTCTAGCAGATTTGGAGTGGAGTCTTTTGAGTTTTCCACAGAAAGTATATCATCTGCAAAGAGTAATAGTTTGACTTCTTCTTTGCCAATTTGGATGCTTTAATTTCTTTTTGTTGTCTGATTGCTGAGGCTAGGACTTCTAGTACTATGTTGAATAACAGTGGTGATAATGGGCATCTCTGCCATGTTCCTGACCTTAGTAGAGAAGCTCTCAGTTTTTCTCCATTGAGAATGATATTTGCGGTGGGTTTTTCATAGAAGGCTTTGATGATATCAAGGTATGTACCCTCTAACCCTACACTTTGAAGAGTTTTGATCCAGAAAGAATGCTGTACTTTGTCAAATGCTTTTTCAGCATCTATTGAAAGTATCATATAGTTCCTGTTCTTTCTTTTATTAATGAATTGTATCACATTGATTTGCAGATGATGAACCAAACTTGCAGCCCTGGAATAAATCCCACTTGGTTGTGGTGAATAATCCTTTTAATGTACTGTTGGATCCTATTGGCTAGTATTTTGGTGAGAATTTTTGCATCTGTGTTCATCAAGGATATTGGTCTATAATTCTTTATGATTGGGTCTTTGTCTGGTTTTCGGATCAAGGTAATGTTGGCCTCATAAAATGTGTTTGGAAATTTTCCTTCCATTTCTATTTTTTGGAACAGTTACAGGAGAATAGGAATTAATTCTTCTTTAAATATTTGGTAGAATTACCCCTGTGAAGCCCTCTTGCCCTGGGCTCTTGTTTGTTAGGAGATTTTTGATGACTGCTTCAATCCCCTTACTGGTTATGGGTCTGTTCAGGTTTTCTATTTCATCCTGGTTCAGTCGTGGTAGTTTATATGTCTCTAGGAATGCATCCATTTCTACCAGATTGTCAAATTTGCTGGCATATAGTTGCTCATAATATGTTCTTATAAATCTTTGGTGTTGGTTGTGATCTCTCCTCTTTCATTCGTGATTTTAGTTATTTAGGTCCTTTCTCTTTTCTTTTTTGAGAAGTCTGGCCAGGGATTTATCAATCTTATTAATTCCTTCAAAGAATCAGCTTCTAGTTTCATTGATTTGTTCTACTGATTTTTTGTTTTGTTTTGGTTTGGTTTTTTGGTTTCTGTTTCATTGTTTTCTGCTTGATCTTTATTAATTCCCTTCTACTGCTTAGTTTAGACTTTCTTTGCTGTTCTTTCTCCAGCTCCTTTAGGTGTATGGTTAGGTAGTGTACTTGAGACCTTTCTTAGACCTTTCTTGTTTCTTGAGAAAGGCTTCTATCACTATATACTTTCCTCTCAGGACTGCCTTTGTTGTGTCCCACAGATTTGAACCATTGTTTTTCATTATCATTTGCTTCCATGAATTTTTTCAATTCTTCTTTAATTTCCTGGTTGACCCATTCATTCTTTAGAACGATGCTCTTTAGTTTACATGCATTTGAGTTCTTTCCAACTTTCCTCTTGTGATTGAGCTCTAGCTTCAGAGCATTGTGGTCTGAAAATATGCAGAGAATGATCCCAGTCTTTTGGTACCAGTTGAGACCTGATTGTGACCCAGGATGTGATGTAATCTGGAGAATGTTCCACGGGCACTACAGAAGAATGTATATCCTGTTGCTTTGGCATGGAATGTTCTGAATATATCTGTGATGTCCATCTGGTCCAGTGTGTCATTTAAGGCCTTTATTTCCTTGTTGATCTTTTGCTAGCATGATCTGTCCATTTCAGTGAGGCAGATGTTAAAGTCCCCTACTATTATTGTATTACTGTATTGTAATACTGTATTGTATTATTACTGGAGGTGTCTTTGGGTCTAAAATAAGTTTCTTGTAGACAGCATATTGATGGGTTTTGTTTTGTTGTTGTTGTTGTTTCTATTCTGATACCCTGTGTCTTTTGATTAGAGCATTTAGCCCATTTTCATTCAGTGTAACTATTGAGAGATATGAATTTAGTGCCATTGTATTGCCTGTAAGGTGACTGTTACTGTATAGTATCTCTGATGCTTTCTGGTCTACTACTTTTAGGCTCTCTCTTTACTTAGATGCCCCTTTCAATATTTCCTGTAGGGCTGGTTTGGTGTTTACAAATTCTTTTAGTTTTTGTTTGTTCTGGAAGCTTTTTATCCCCCTTCTATTTTCAATGACAGCCTAGCTGGTTATAGTATTCTTGGCTGCATGTTTTTTCTCATTTAGTGTCTGAATATATCATGCCAGTTCTTTCTGGCCTGCCAGGTCTCTGTGGATAAGTCTATTGCCAATCTAATAATTTTACTATTGTGTGTTACAGACTTCTTGTCCTGAGCTGCTTTTAGGATTTTCTCTTTGTCCTTAAGACTTGTAAGTTTTACTGTTAGATGACTGTGTGTGGACCTATTCTTATTGATTTTGAAGGGGTTTCTCCCCACCACCTGGATTTTGATGCTTGTTCCCTTTGCCATATTAGGGAAATTCTCTACAATAATTCTCTCCAATATACCTTCTGCCCCCTTCTCTCTTTCTTCTTTTTCTGGAATCCCAATTATTCTAATATTGTTTTGTCTTATGGTATCACTAATCTCTCGAATTCTTCCCTCTTGGTTCCATGGGGTTTTTTTTTTTTTTCTCTCTTTTGCTCAGCTTCTTTATTCTCCATCATTTGGTCTTCTATATCACTATTTCTCTCTTCTGCCTCATTTATCCTAGCAGTGGGAGCCTCCATTTTTTATTGCACCTTATTAACACCTTTTTGGATTTCAGCTTGGTTAGATTTTAGTTCTTTTATTTCTCCAGAAAGTCTTTTATTTCTCCATACAGGGTTTCTCTAATATCTTCCATGCATTTTTTGAGCCCAGCTAGCACCTTGAGGATCATCATTCTGAACTCTAGATCCCACATATTACCAATGTCCATATTGATTAGGTTCCTAGCCTTCTATACTGCCTCTTGTTCTTTTATTTGTGGTGAGTTTTCCCACCTTGTCATTTTATCCAGATAAGAATATATGAAGGAGCGAATAAAATACTAAAACGGTGGAAAAGACTCCAGAAAAATGTATGCTAACCAAATCAGAGAGACCTCAAATTGGGTGGAGATGAAAGAGGGTAAATAGAAATCTAAAAAATTTAAAAAATAAACAAACAAATAAATATATGTATTAGACTGGTGAATAGAACAGATTCACCCACTTGATTTTGGGTGTATTTTGGTCTCTTAGAAGAAACTACCTCCCAAACTTATATATATATATATGTAAACATATATATATATGGGTAAACACAATGAAGGGATGGACTATGACTATAAAGATGAAAATTTTAAAAATATTCTAAAAAAGGAATTGATAAGTTGGTTGGAAAAAGGAAAAAAAAGAAAGTGGAGAGAATTTGCTGAGGCTGGAGACTAGAACAAAACCCTGTGCTAGATTTACAGTATATTTTGATCTATTGGAAGATATTGTATCCCAAAATTTTTTAGAAGAAAAATCTCTCTATGAATACAAAAAATAAAGTTAGATACAATGAAGGATAAAATGTGACCATAACAATGAAGGTTTAAAAAGATTTTTAAAGAAGAGTATTGTTAAGATAAACTAGTTAAAAAATGTTAAGAGAGGAAAGAAGAAAAGTTTGAAAAATTAGAATAAGAAAAAAATAAAATTAAAAAAATTTAATTAACTTTGCAAGACTAAAGAATCATGGGGAGAAAGCTATGAATTCCATGCTTTGCTTTCCCCTCCTCTGAAATTCCACTGTTCTTGATCAGTGAGCTTGGTCTTGGCTGGATGTTCTTGCTATCTTCTGGAGGAGGGGCCTGTTGCAGTGATTCTCAAGTGTCTTTGCCCAAGGCGGAATTGCTCCACCCTTGCCAGGGCCAGGCTAAGTAATCTGCTCGGGTTCACTATCAGGAGCTTTTGTTCCCTGAATGCTTTCCCTAGGGCTCTGGAGGACGGGAATGAAAATGGTGGCCTCCCAATCTCTGGCCCAGAGGAGGCAGAACTTGGGGGCCCACTCCTCAGTACACCCTTGGAGAAAAGTGGTCAATCACTCCTGTCTCCCTGGTCTCTGGCTGCACTCCAAGCTCACCTAGCCTGTGACTTAGCATTTCTGTCTCTGGGGCACAACTCCATTTGGATTCTCCAAACCCAGCAGATTCCTGCCACGTTACTCTTCCGGTAGAGGAAGGTGGGTCTCCCCAAATCGGCCACTTCTGGGGTCCCTGGTCAGAGAGCAGTGGTCTGACTGTGCCACAGATCACAGTTTAAGGTAACCCCCAAGCTAAGCTCTCACTCTTCAGCTCCAGCTCGGTAGTTGGCTTCCCCACTCTGATACCTGTGAGCTCTGCTACACTCAGACCCGATCCTTCTGTGACCCCACAGGACCTGAGACCACATTGTGAAGACCACATGTGAAGCCATGAGGGCTTCACCCCCACTTAACCTCTGCAGCAATGTCCCTAGTAGAGTAGGCTTCTAAAAGTTTGGATTTTGTACTGTGTTGCTCCACCACTTGTTGGGAGCCGGCCCTTCTCCCCACGGCCTATCTTCCCATCGCTTCAGATTCACTTCTCTGCACATCCTACCTTTCAGAAATTGGTCGATTTTCTGTTTCTAGAATTGCTGCTCTTCTTCTCTTCAGTCTCCTGTTGGGTTTGTAGGTGTTCAGAATGGTTTGATAACTATCTAGCTGAACTCCTGTGACCTGATGTCATCTCAGTCTGCTATTCCTCCGCCATCTTGACTCTCCCTCTTGCTTGAGCATTTTTAGAGGCTTCTCGTCAGCAGCTGAAGGACAAGCAGATCTCTATGCCTGTCCATCAGAATCTTAAAAGTTTACATGGAGGTCTTATCAGACTCAGTCAGGGATGGAGATGTTCCAATACCATGTTGCTTTTTCAAGGCTGAGTTATTGAAAAATGGCCTCTTGCTCTGATTTTAAATACTTTTGGTTATAATACAGTTCTCTATAATGATAATCTTATAGGGAAAGAAGGCAGTTAATGGACCAGAAAACAATGTTTTTCAGTGTGATAAATATAAATAAATAAACCAACAGTAGTAAATTTGAAACTACACAGACTTCAATTCATGGCTTGGACTCTACTCTATAAATGAGCTGTGTGTGTGTTTGTTCAATATTTTTTAACTTCAATTTCTTCATCAATAAAATGGGGATATCATATACAAAAGAGATTATGTAAAGGTTCAACTAATAGGAATTTACTAGATGGGTTAGGAAGGAAAGTCTAAATATATTTTTTCCTTTATTTAGTTGTTATTCTGACTTATATATGAGCATCATATGAGATTGGTAAAGGTAAGTCAGTCAAAAATTACCTCTGATGGGATTAAGGAGGACACTTGTGATGAGCACTGGGTGTTGTTTGGAAGTGGAATCACTATACTGTACACCTGAAACCAATATTACACTTATGTTAACTAACTGGAATTTAAATTTAAAAAAAAATTTTTTTAAAGATTTTATTTATTTACTTGACAGACAGAGATCACAGTAGGCAGAGAGGGAGGCAGAGAGAGAGGGGGAAGTAGGCTCCCCGCTGAGCAGAGAGCCCGATGTGGGGCTCGATCCCAGGACCCTGGGATCATGACCTGAGCCGAAGGCAGAGGCTTTAACCCACTGAGCCACCCAGGCGCCCCAATAAAAAAAATTTTTAAACTTATCTCTAAAATCACGCAAATGTTTATTTGGGACTTAGGGGCTACCCTTAAGCTCTTGTGCCCCAATGAATAAACTACCCCAAGATTCTCTTTTCAAGCAGCCACAAGTGCCTCAAATGAGAGCTCTGGACTGAAAATTCTAGACATCACATCCACTAGCTTTAACAAGTGCTTCATTGTTCCTGCACAAAGAGTGACATCAACCAGGTCCCTGCTTTCCAGCAGTTCTTCTCTGAGATAGTCAACAAAGACAGGCCCATAAGAGGCATGGAGATAGCAAAATAAAACCGAGATGCAAGTATCTCTAACGTGATTTAAATTTAAATAGAATATTCTTCCACCCCCGCATTGGAATCTTATTTTGCCTTCATGGCGGAATACAGATTAGGAGTCCAGTCCTCTTCCTTCATTTTGTTACTGACTATAGTCACAGACAAACAAATTCTTTTTTAGAAATCCCTGAATGTGATCAACATGACTCAAGCATATGGGAGCTATTTTTAAGTGTGACAGAACACAAAATATTTTTCCTTAAGCTAAAGAACTTTACCAAACATCATTTCCAGGTTAAAACAACATACATTTTGATTGAAGCTGCAAAGAGCACATTTTGTTTGCAATCTGGCTGGCAGGAGGTGGGTAAAAACTGCCCATCATCAGGAAGAAAAGGAGGGCAAAGTCTTCATTTAGCCCACAGCACTTCTGCAAATAGCCATCAACCAGGAGCTGGGACAGTACATTCACAGTTTACTAGAGAAATAGAATTACTGGGCCCTAACTAAGTCCCTAAATAAAATGCACCTTTTAAAAAAAAGAAGTGATAATTAGAAGGAATCAAAATTACTTACACAAAGGGGAGTTTCATTCCAAAATGAAAATGACTTTAGCATGAATTCAATATTTTACTAGTTAAAACAATTATCAAAGTTGCGTTTTTTCTTCAAATGCTTTCTCTCCATTAGGGGAAAAGTAACAGATGGCATTACAAAGAGATAGTAGAAAAATCCTTGTGGGATATAAGCTTTAAGAAACAGCATACATTGTTGCACACAACAGTAGTTTATTATGTCTAAAAAAGTATCCTTTGTAAATTATGACCAGGACTAAAGCATCATGATTTCACCACTGACTCCTCTACTTAAACTGTCATGTCCATGAAACTACACTTGAGCCTGTGGCTGTCCATTTCCTCTTAAGAGTTAACATTTAGCAAATATCAATAGATCTATCAGCCTGTGTTGGGTTTCACCTTCTTAATATACTCATAGAAAATATCAGTGCAAGTCCATTCCCAGAATTCAAACTTCTGAGAATGAAAAGGAAGCTGAAAAAACTCTCAAATAAAATTGGGAGGTTTCAGGTAATTCTGCAACAAGAGCCCTTCACGACAAACATCAGAAACAATTGTTCTCTATTTCTAAAAATATTATTCCTGTCTTTAGGCACATTTAACTGGAATGTTGAGGAGTTTGAATATAGCTAGAGCAAGACACTCCTCTGGTTTAGAAAACTGCCACTTGATTGTGCGTGTTCATTTGTCCATCCTCTCCTGATGCATTTAAATATTCAATCTATCACCACCCACCTCCCTGAAGCAATGCAAGTTGGTGAGGTGACTTTTTTAATTTGGATAAAAAGAGAGTGGGCTAGCCACACATCTCCTCTTGTTTTCATTTATGAGAGATGCTTGCTTAATAAAGTAGAAAGGCTAAGAGAGATGACAAGTTCAAGCTGCATGGCAATGTGGCCAAATCTCAACTTCAAGGGGAAGGTGTGAAAAGGTGGTGAGTGAATAAACTGGATGGGTGATTTGGGGAGAGTGCTTTGGGGGCACCACCTGCTAAACACAGAAATCTATAGAAACATTGCTCGTGTGGAGAATGAAGAAGGGTAACCGTAGAGAAGAATTAAGAATTGTAGATGAGTCCACTGGTTGGAGACAGTTAACAGAGGGAATACACTGAAGTTACCAAAGTGAGGACAACTGTCTTGTTAGCACTTAATTAGGATGATAGGTATATCCCTGGTACCCCATCAGGCCTCTTTCTTACTTTTAAATTGTAAGAGTTGGGTTATTAGGCATGGTCTCTTTAATTACCTTTATATTCACTTGTCCAATAAAACTGATAACAGTCATAGTGTCCTTCAGACTCAAAACATTAACTCTACCAGCAGTGCAAATGAGTAAGAGAGAGAGAGCCCTTTTCACCTCTAATGGGACTTTTCCACCAGCTTGCTCATCAACACTACAGCCTGCCTTTTGCTGTGAGTCCTGAATGTCAGTAACAATTACATGAATGCTAGAAAGAAGACTTTACTTTTTGTCTCTTTTGCCCATTTGGAAGCCCAACCTCACCCAATACCACATGTGTAACCACTCAAGAGACTTCTAGGAAAAAAATGGCTTCTAGACCTGGATTCAGTATCCAGCATCAGTCTACCCCATATACATACCTTAAATCAAAGTCGTCAGTTCTTTTCGCAGTCAGC
>RCUC01048148.1:0-10265 GCA_003697995.1 Taxidea taxus jeffersonii | reverse complement strand
TTTTTTTTTTTTTTAGCTCTTGAAAATGCTAGTCAGTATATATCCTAAATGTCCCACACTCCTCATGTCCTCTGAACAACAATTAGCAGCACACACATAAAAGTATTGCTCTCTATTAGATTTTTTTCATCACTGTTATTACTGATTGATCAGATACTTTGAACACAAGGAAATATAATACTGAATAAACAGATACGGCCACTGCTTTTCTAGAGCATATAGTCTATAATCCTCTATTCTTGCCTCCTACTAGGTATTTGTGCTTGGTCAACCTGCTGGCATTTCAAATAAAGGATATTTAAATTGAAATCAAGTACATGTTTCCCTCTCAAAACTAGATCTAGTCCTAATACTATTTAACATCTTTAAAATGATTATCATCTGTGGGAAACAGCATCAGCCACTAGCTAGTGATCATATAGTTACTAGTCCTAGAAGTGACACTAGAGCCAACACTGCTATCTTGACCCCTTGACCACATTATGCTCTACTGTTTAAGACAAAATGTTGCCTGGAACCTAGTAGATCATCAACAAATATTCTTGAAAAAAATGAATATAATGAACCCTTTATTAATTCCAAGGTCATATTTTTCACTATGTCTATTTTCTATTCTGTTGAAAGATAAGATAGTGAAAAAGAACCAGTATATGCTGAGCACTAAACATTTACATATTTTAATTATTTGTCATACTTTTTCTTATCCTATTCTCATAACTCTAAGACTGGTGCCATTATCACCATCTTAAAGATGAGAAAACTCAAGAGTTTGACATTTTTCTTGAGATTTCTGAGCTGGCACATGTTAAAATCACAATTCAGTTCCAAGTCTTTCTAATTCTAAGGACCTACAGTCTTTCTATTACATCATCTTGATTTATTTTGCTTGGAAATCTATAGAGAATAGTTTGCTCTTACACCATATTTTTAGCTTTTCATAACCTACATGTCAAAAATTTCTGTCATATTACTTGTTTTAGACAAGTCAGAATAAAAACTTTGACAAGGTAAGTCACCTGTTTATAGAACCTTAGCCAGAAACCAGAGTTATGATCAAAATTCAAGCATGTGAATTAATTCCCCTTTATATCTTTTGGATATGATACTGGGAAAAGGATAATTCCCTCTGTGTCCTTTTTACACATAGAAAGTTCTAAAAAGGTGAATATTCTTAAAAGCATTGTCTTACTCATAGGTACTGAGATAAATTTAAGTGAAATGATCATTGATTTCTGAATTACATGAATAGTAAGTCAATATAGACTTCTATTCTTTTTAATTTTTCCAGTGTATTACTGAACAATTACTTATCTAAAACTAAATACCAAGGATAATAAATATTAGCCAATATTGAGCATCAACAATTAAGGACAATAATGTTGTATTATTTTCTTATGTCACAGTAGAGGATAGCATTTTAGCAAGCCTTGTATAATGATGACATGTTCTCTGAGTTGTTTTTTCTCACATATCTCAATATAACAAACATTTATTAAGTGCAAGCTGTGGTCAAGGTGACCCTATGGAGGATACAAAAGGGGCTAATATACCACTTCTGCCCTTGAGGAATTAATAATCTGACAGCAAAAGCAGACGTGCATGTAATCAACTGTAGTATTCAAAAGAATAAAGTGAGTCTTTTAATAGCAATACCGAGTGCTCTGATAGTGTTGAGAGAGCAAGGCTAGAGGGCAGAGCAATGTGGAGCTTGTATTGAAGTGGCAGGATATTAAAGGGGAGACATCAGTTATGAAGCTAAAGCACATATAAGCAATAACATGATAAGGGCCTGTAGCAGTTAGTGAACTGATAGAAGGGAAAGCATTCCAGGGACATTTCAGGGGAACAATCAATAATGTGTGACAATCAGTTGTAGGAGTAAAATAAGGTGCAGTCAAGTATAAATTTAAGTTTTCTTATCAAATACTGATCTAAGAAACACAAAATAAGAAAAAGCTGTGACGGAAGTACTCAGCATTTCGTTTGAGGTCTGTGGGTTTCATATGCTAGCAGGACATTTATAAGTAGATAGACATCAGGAGGAAATTTGGGTCTATAGTATAGCACAGGGGTCAATGCTAAATATATAATGTCAGGAATAGTCTGCAAAGCAATATTTGAAACTACTGCAGTAAATGCAATAATACAGAAACAGTAGAGAACTAAAGATAAAAACTTGGAATTAGACATGGATATGACAAAGGAAGAGTAAGCAGAAACAGACTTAAATAAAATACTGAACTACCAAAAAAAAACAAAAAGTGTGTGTGTTGACACAATTAAAGCTTAATGATAGTAAAATGGTCCTCAACAATCTCAAAGATGTGGAGAAATATAAAATGGACAACTTGGACTTGACAGTCATGAGGTTCATAATGACTTTAGCAGAAGGAATGGAGAAGCCAGATTGCCAAAGATTTAATAGTTTTATGGAAGTAAATGTAGAAAAGTCTACTATGAAAGTTTTGTAGTAATGAAGAGAAAGCTGTGCATATGATTAAAAGGGTAGTTGATATAGAATTAATATTTTGGCTTAGTATGAAGAACACTGAATGTGTTTGTAAATTGGTAGAAAAGAGAAAAAGAGAAGAATATGAGTAAGATTCTTAACCCAAGGTCCATAGAATAGGAGTCTCTTTGGGGCTTAATCTGGTTTTGATCTCTTGAAAGCATGAGCAATATACTGGGTGCATGTGAAAAATTTTTGAAGAGTCAGAAGTTTCTCAAAAGGATCCGTACTCCCCACAACCCCCCAAAAAGAGACTTGGAGTCTCTGAAATATACAGAGGGAACATTTTATGGGCAATACCCAAGAAAACAAGAAAATTAATTTGAGAAGATTATTATTTCATTGAGAAGCTAATCTTTGAATCTCATAGTGTTCCATGTATATTTATAACAAGTTTGAAAGCAGTTACTCATATGATCTCTTAATTTATTCTGAATTCTGAAAGGAAATATATCTAAAAGGATCTTCACTGTATATATTATTTCAATAAATGGTTAGTAAGCCTCACTTGTCCACTCTGTGGCAAATTTAGTACAGGGTAATCTCAAACAATTAAGCAGGACACCTTAACTTTATGGGGACTATGACAGTGTAGGATTCAGTAATATTTTTAGCAGACATAATATCAAAGCCGAGACATGAAGAATCTATCCATTCATCCAACAAATATTTACAGAGTGCCCACATGGGCCGGATACTGTCCAAGGTGCTGTTATCATGGCATAAATAAGGTAAAACTTTCTGCTTTCATGCATTGTGGCATGGGGGAAGACAAATAATTATATAACATCAGGTAGTAGTAAGTGCTATAAAGAATATATGGGGAAAAGATACAGTGACAATGGAAGACTTCCCTACAAAGGCAACATCTGATAAGAGACTAGACAAAAATGAGGGAATAAACCATACAAATATCCAGGGAAAGATTATGAGGAAGAGCAGGTGCAAAGATCTTGGGTAGGAACAGGGCTCGTTGGGCTAAAGAAATGGCCAATATATCTAGAGTAGACTGAGGAAGACAAGGAACTCTGGATGTGGTGAGGAAAGGCCATCTAGGACATAGTAAGGAATTGGAGTAGAAGTAGTCCAGTGAAAATTAGAGGAAGTAGCTTGACTTATTCCAGAAAGTCAATTTGAGTATGAGTTAAAAACTCAGGGAAGCATGGGGAAAAAGCCTGAAGAAGTTGGTGGGGTTCATAGAATAAAGAACATTCTAAGCATAAAGAAGTAAGATATATCCTTAGAGCAAAAGTGAGCCTTGAGGAGTTTAAAAGGGGGAGTAACATAGTTCATCAGTTTTGCATTTTCAATTTTACATCTTCACTGAATACTTTATGAAGAATACTTTGGCAGAGGTTCAAGATGGTCTTTCAGGGGAAAAACTTCTACATTTCCCCAGACTCAATGTCTTGTTCTTAAACTAGTACATTCTCTACTAATAATGGGACTTGTTATATATACAAGTATTGGGGGAAAATTAATCTGATATTGGTATGTAGGATAGATTGGAGGTAGAAGATTATTCCAGAGGTGGTGGTAGTAATCCAGTGATAAAGACCTGAGTTGGTGATCCCAATCTATTAATGGTAGAAATGGAGAGAAAAAGGCAAGATGCTACTAGAGACATTAAGAAGAATAACTGATAGACTTGTGGCTGGTTATAGAAAGAGGGAAGGAAGCAAAGATGACTCCATATGGTGACAAAAGTAACCATCATTTGTATTTGTGTGTTTAGCCCACTGTAAATCAACAACAAACTCAATCTAAGTGAATAAATGGATGAACACATGACCAAATAAGAAAGAGAGGAAACAAGGCTGGAGGGATCTGATTTTAGTTTGGGGCATTTTGAGCTGGAAAACGAAGTACAAAACTCTGCCCAAATTAAAACAAATCATCAGCATACAATGTCCAACCTATACTATTTCAGCAGTATCATAAAAATGAGCCAGTTTAGCTAGGTACTCCTATATTTTGGTCACTCTTTGAGAAATACAGCACAGTGTCATGTCATTGAGCATTAGCCTAAAAGAGTGATAGCTGGGGATCAAATCTCAGTTCAACCTCTGACTAGTGAGACCTTGATCAAGTTGTATAATCATTTTGTTCCTGAGTTTCCTAATCTGTAAAATGGGAATAATAGTATTAGCTTCCTCATAGAATAGTAAGGACTTCATAAATGATCATTAGCCTTCAACCATATGCTAGAAACCTGAGGTTTGTAGATCAAAGACATTACTAGATAAACTAATCATCTAAGATTCTCAACCAAAAGATATTATCACTTTGTATAAGACACTATACTAAATACGAAGCTTCAGACTGGAATAGATATATTCTAATTAGTAAATTTAGGTAATTATTGACTTTTTTACTTGGCATTTGCTAAGGTTCCAATAGTTTTCAAAATAAACTATTTTGAATAAACTATTCAAAACTATTTTGAAATAAACATTTCACTGATTTATACATACATTTTTTAAAGACCATGAAATTAAATCATTAATTGGGCTTTTAAAAAACTTTAAATAATACAGAAGTACACAATAAATAGAAGATATATCACTTAAAAGTCAGTAATTTATGAAGTTTAAAATCAAAAGTTTGCAGATACTATTACACGGACAAGCTATTTCAATAGAGGCTTCCTTATTCTACTGTATTATACTTGATATGTCTGGGTTCTCTCATATCTGGGTTCTTCTGACACTGATAATGGGATATAAAAATAAAGGATGGGCTAAATACTTTGTTCAAAATAAACTGTTAGATCATAAATACTCTTTAAAAATTTTTATAATTTAAATAATTTGTTAAGATCTTTTTTTCATCAAAGTATACAACCCCTTCTGTAAATTTAAAAAAAAAAGATTTTTTAAAGATTTTATCTATTTATTTGACAGACAGAGCTCACAAGTAGGCAGAGAAGCAGGCAGAGAGAGAGGAAGAAGCAGGCTCCCTGCTGAGCAGAGAGCCCGACGTGGGGCTCGATCCCAGGGCCCTGAGACCATGACCTGAGCTGAAGGCAGAGGCTTTAACCCACTGAGCCACCCAGGCACCCCAATTAAAAAATCTTTTATTGTGGCTTAACTATAAATATCTCTGACCTAATTTATTTAGTGCTTCTTTACATGAAAAAAAGCTAAAATCTGTCAGAAAATAATAATATGTAATCATTCTACTATCTGTATACCCTAGTTACCCTAGTTAGTTTCTCACGATTTTGTTACCTTGTTATGGAAGTTTACATCTTTTGCAATTTCTTGCATTTAAATACATTTTCTAAAGTATTTACTATGTATATATTTATTTATGTTTTTATTTTTGTATTTGGCACTCCAACATTGGCACTGATATTGAATTCAGCAGGGTAACCAAGTTTTAATTGAATTTTACTAGAACCTAAGCAACACGAAGGTAAAGACTTTCTCTTGCTTGCCCTTTCAACTTCAGACCTACCAAACTACCTATTGCATACCGACTGCAAGTTGGGTGCTCAATAAATATGTATTGATATAAAGGAAAAAAGAAAGGAGAGACAGAGGACAAGAGATAGGGGAAAATGAATTAATCACATTTTTTCCCTCAAGAGATTTAGATACAACAAAAGGATATATGGTATGTGCATAAAAAACTATGAACAATTTGTACAGTGAACGTGCACATCAATATACTATAATTATATTTCTTATACAGCATTTAAGAATGGAAAGCTGTAGGTTGTAGTGTTTTCAAATTTAAATTTATATTAACTTTATATTAAAAAGAATTATTTATCAATAATGAGAGTAACAGAGCTGACCCAACAGAACTTAGTATGTGCTAGTATTTTAATCGAATTAATTTATCCAATTCTCTCAACTCTCCAGTAATATTGGAGGGTTACTATATCCTTTTTTTTTAGATGAAGACATTGAGGAATATAGTAGGAAATGCAAGAGTCTGGGTTTGAACTCAAGCTGTCTGATGACAGAAATGATGACAACCAAAAATAAGTCTTTGAAAGATCAATTCCGTCTTTTACTGTCAATATCACTCAAATTTTTATACAAGATTCCATTCATTTTTCTTAAATTGAATTTATAGTAAAATAGTAATAGTTATATATAACTATGTAAATGTTATTTTAAATTATTAAAAGTTTAAATTCATTAAACAACCTAAGTGTTAATGAATTATGCTTGATCAAAAATTTGTTAAGAGTACTTTTTGAAACAAGCGACCAAAGAAAATCTAAGAACATGTCAATATGTCAATATTCCTCTGGTTCTTTATTTTGTCTCCCTAGATTTCTAACTGTGGCTAAAAATTATTGCTTATTCTTTTTCCTCAGCTACACTCATAGATATCAGAGAGCTTGATGGAACGTGAGCAACTGATTGCTGTGCAGTGTACATTTTTTTTTAAGATTTTATTTATTTATTTATTTGACAGACAGAGATCACAAGTACGCAGAGAGGCAGGCAGAGAAAGAGGAGGAAGCAGGGTCCCCGCTGAGCAGAGAACCTGATGCTGGGCTCCATCCCAAGACCCTGAGATCATGACCTGAGCTGAAGGCAGAGGCTTAACCCACTGAGCCACCCAGGCGCCCCCCAGGGTACATTTTTAATCTCTTGGTTTATTCAATCCAAGAATTATTGCTAAATTGAGGCTGTGACTGACTCAGTGCTGTAAAATTAATTACTTTGGCTTTAGTTTCCTAAAATGCATTTTGTATACACACATCCCCAATACATATATATGTATATACACACACACATATATATACATACACACACAGAGCTATATATACTGCATTTAATAGTGCATTTTACATATATATATCTTCCAGGTCTGTATTCTTTTCTTAAATCTGTTCTCCTGATTTTTACCTGTACTTCAGATCAGAGTTCACCTATATTCCAACAGTGGTCAATTGTTTCTAGTGTTGCTTTTGTTAGATATCTGGTAGTTACCATACCACTAACAGTGGCCAATGGATCATGTGCATGTTGGCTAATTTTAGCAGATTTTTAGACTAGATTTCTCTCTTAACTAAATTTATCTTATAAAGCAGTCCAAACCTCTTGAATATTTTAAAATCAAATTTGAATATATTTTTCTTTTGTAAATGTATTCATTTGTCCCCATTAACAAAGGAATTGAGAAACTGAAGGCAATCAGTTGAACAAAATCTGGTTGTCAAAATTCGGTGTATTCTATGTTGAGATTTCAGGAAAAAAAAAAAAGAAAGTAGATGCATTGTTTTGTGTATTAGATTGAACAAGAGAGCTAGGCTTTTGAAACTCACTTTTACTGACTGATTCAAGGAAAAATTATGTAAAATTTCTTGCAGCTTTCATCTCGCATTGACTAATATGGTAAAAGGATTTCTTCTGACATTTTTGAAAAAAAAATCTTAATTCTAATAATAAAGCAAATACTTGTTTAAGTATTTTAAGCTGTTTTAACACTGTATTCCTCAAGAAAGTAAAGTGCTAATGTTGGCTTCAGATCATGGGTTATAGCAAAGAAATATGAAACCTATGATGAAAAAGGTACTTTTCATTCACTGGATTGAAAACCAAGACATGGATGGCATATTTGACTTTACTACTAGTAAGCTGTGACAGCCTGGGCAAGTGAATTTCCATTTCTGGATACTTTTAGGGAGGAATTATTGACCTCTTTTTAAGAATCTGGTGAAAATGTGCAAATATATAAATACATACAATTTTACATAGTATTTCGGGGAGTTTGCAGATTCTTGGAGCTGTAGTCCCCACCAAAAGGTAATGAAACTGAGAACTAGGCAAACCCTAAAGTATTCTTGCATTCTATATTTCAAACACAATTTGCCAGCATTTTCTCCCAAAATATTGTCTTAACTATGGAAAAATTATTTTCCCTTGAATGGTGCAAGTAAAAGCCTAGTTCTGCTGCTTTCTCCCCCATATTAAAGCAATACTCAAATTAGCCTTTTAATAATTACACTATAAAAAAAGGAACACATAAATCAAAATTAAGGGCATCATAAGCAAACAGCTTTTGGCAGTTTTCCTTGGAAAACCGTATCTTAAGCATGTTCCTCTAGATTATTGAAGATGTTTGGCATATTAAAGTAATTTGTACCTAACCCAATAAAATTTATAACACATATGTTCAATAGAAGAAAATAATTGCTAAATAAAGGCACCTCTTACTTTCTGGAAAGAGTCTGTTAAAATTCATAACTTACTTGCCTATGAACTTTTATGAATTGTTATCTATGCCATAAGAATATGATCTCTTAATATTATACAGTATATAGTTATATAGTTAATAATATATAGTTTACAGTATAGTCCTATAAGTTCTCCTGTCAAATAAAGGGTATAAGAGACTGTATCCATCTCTAATTTGATAACAACTAAAAGATCTATCATTCTATGAAAATAGAGAATTTGCTGAAAAATGGAGCTTACTCCATAATGACTGAATCGACAATATCAGAGATTACATTAGTTAGGACGAGGCATTTTGCTTTCAAGTTAACCTCCTCACCTTTTATTTTTCATACATTTGTTTTAGCAAATGGATTTTATTTATACTTTCCTCATAAGCTACAACAACTCTAAAGACTGTTTTTAATGACCAATCACCAGGAGCACATTTTGTTCCTCCGATATGTTCCCCTTCACCATGCAGAATTGACCTCATGTGAAAGTAACTTAGGGAAAATAAAAACACTAAGCGATTGCTAGCATCGAGGAGGTAATTTTCAGAATTACCCATTCATTTGCATATTCAAGATATATTTGTTAAGCCACTATATTCCACACCAGAGTGTCTCAAGTGAATACTTATCAGTGAAACAAACTGGAAAAAAATAATAAAACCATAGCTCCAGAGAATTTTGATGAGGTGGTGGTGGCAAGAGGAGGAAACAAACAGGCATATATGTATAGTATTAAATACTATGAAGAAAAACACAGTATCATTTAAATGAAAATAAATTAATTTCTAAATCAAAATGATAAAATTTTACTTCTGAGAAGTTAATTCTTTTAATCATGATACATACCCCCAATCGCCCTACCTTATTATTTGAAAGTAACTAAAGGGATTAGATTTTTCAGTGGCTTCTCATGGTTCCCATACCTGCCTCCTGCCTTAACTAACACCCTCCATGCTTCTCTACATGCACCATATTACAACCACACTGGATTGTTTTTTTTCACACCTATTATTCCAACTTGAATCTACCCTTTACCCCACCCCACCTCCAAATCCAGCTAATTCCTAAATATAATTTCTGCACAGAAGCCAACTCTGGATGAGGAGCCCTGCTTTCAATTTCCTAGCATCTTTACCTGTCCTTTTAGGAGCTTACTACAATTTCTATTATGTAATGACATAATGTACCTTGTGTATTTATCATCTATCTCTTTCATTAGCCTGCAAGTTCCATGGAATGAGGGGAGGTGGGGGCACTGGAGGCAGCTGCGTCTCTCCCTTGGCAATGTGCTTTCAGTATCTTGCACCCTGCCTGACACAAAATAAGCATTTAAAAAATTGCAAGAGAAAGAATGATTTTCCATAAAAAATATCTCTGGTTTACAACACATGGTTTTATGCAACACATGGCAAAGTGGGTTCTGGTGAGAGCTGGTAATATCTCTTTAACCATGTGACTAAGCAAATGATTCCAGTTGAATCTTGTGTTTTTAAATCTGTGTTATACACTGTTCCTGCCCTAGACTCTGCTGGAAGTCTACTGCTTGCTTGCAGGCTCATA
>RCUC01048142.1:0-24336 GCA_003697995.1 Taxidea taxus jeffersonii | reverse complement strand
TCATTTTAGACCCAAAGGCACCTCCAGATTTAAAGTGAGGGGATGAAAACCCATTTATTATGCTAATGGACATCAAAAGAAAGCTGGGGTACCAATCTTTGTATCAGACAAATTAGATTTTAAACCAAAGATTGTAATAAAAGATGAGGAAGAACACTATATCATAATTAAAGGGTCTAACAATAACAAAAATAAAGAAATACAGTGATAATAATACAGTAATTATAGGAGACTTTAACACTCCCTTCCTTGCAATGGACAGATCATGCAAGCAGATCAACAAGGAAATAAAGGCTTTCAATGACACACTTCACAAGATGGACTTCACAAGAAAGACAAATTAAAAAAAAAAATGAAAGACTAAAGAATTGTAGGGGAAAAAATGAATTCTATATACTATTTTCCCCTAGTGTTGGAGTTTTGCAGTTCTATGACTGATAAACTTGGTCTTAGCTCAATGTTCTTGTAAATCTTCTGTGCACTGATTCTCAGGAGTCTTTGCCTTGGGGCAGAATTTCACCACCTTGCCAGGGAACCAGGCTAAGTAAGCTGTTTCAGATTGCTCTATGTGTCTTTTGTTCCCCAAAGGCTTTCCATACCACTTTAGAGGATGAGAATGAAAATACTGGCTTCCCAGTCTTCAGCCCATGAGTTGAAAGCTTGGACCCCACTCCTCAGTGAGCCCTCAGGAAAAGCAGTCAATCACTCCTGTCTTTCTGGTCTTTCCGTTCACCCAGCCCGTTACAGCATTTCCATCTCAGGCATGCAACCCTGATTCAAGTTTCCAAACCATGAATACTCCTGAGGCACACACCCCTGCTGCTCCTTCTGTGGAAGAGAGGGGGTATCACTTGGTTCTGCCTCTTGTAGGGCCTCTGCTCAGAGAGTGGTCACCAACTGTGCTACAGTTTGCAGTATATGCAACTCTGATCTGACAGTCCACTCCTGGGCTGGCTGACTGCAGCTGGATTCCCTGCTCCAATGCCTGGGAACTCTGCCCACTCTGGCACCCCCGGTCTTCTGTGACCCTGGGGATCCTGAGACCACAATGTCCCACCTATGATTTTTAAAATCATAGACTTTTAAAAGTCTTTTAAAATCATAGACTTTTAAAAGTGTTTTAAAACCAGAGACTTTTAAAAGTTCTGAGTTTGTGCTCTGCTGCTATATCACTTTCTGGTATCAGCTGATGGAGGCTTCCCACCATGTGTATGGTCTATCTTCCCATATATTGCCTAGGATTCACTATACCACACCTCCTACCTTGCAGAAGGTAGCTGCTTTTCTATTTATAGAGTTACAACTACTCTTTCCTTATATTTCCATAAGAGTTCACAGGTGTTCTGAATGATTTGATAGCTGTCTAGCTGAATTCCTGGGACCAGATGGAACTAAGGTCTCCTAGTCCTCCGCCATCTTGGACTGTCTCCCAAACCATTCTTTTAATTTAAATTTTACATACTTAGATATATATATATATGCATCTCTGTCACCTGCTATTTTATTTTATTGGTTAACCTAATAAGACAAATCTAAAAGTTAGTAATAAAAGAGAAAAAGGCAACAATTTATAGACAGGACATGAAAGTAAAATGTTGCCACTATTATACAGGTCACATGTTTTACTTAGTAAATTCAATTTTAAACAAGTCTTTAAGGATGCAAAATAGGAAGAAGAAAAAAGTCATAGCACAGTTTCTAAACCTAAGCATAAAAGGAAGTTTGAAAGAATAAAAGCAGAGAGTAAAGAATCAACAGTATGACTCTATTTCTAATGAAATATTTAATCCTTTTAAGGCTCTCTGCTTTTAACAATTCCTTTTGATATTTTCCTCCTTCCTAATACATTGGGTTTTCTCTCACTTCATGTTCACTTTATCACACCATCCTGCATATATGTAGCTATATCTATACACACACATATATATGAACTGTTTCAAATATCTAACCCTGTTTTACAAATAACCCCACAACTAGTGATTTGAAATGTTATGGATTATTTCCCATAATGTTGTGGGTTGGGTGCATGCTACTCTGGTGATCTTGCCTGGACTCCTCCTTCCTTGGGGGTAGTCTGCTTGTGGCTTGATTGGAGTTAGATATGCAAGATGGAATCACTCCCAATTAGGTATTTGGAGTCTCAGCTAGGATGACCCAGCCTCTTTCTCCATGTCTTCCTTCATTCTGGGCTTCATAACAGCATAATATTCTGAGTTTCAAAAGAATGCCATAGAAAGCTGAAAGTTTCCTTGACACTAAGGCTTAGAAATCAACACCCTGTGTCATTTCATTGCATTCATCAGAGGAACAGATCATATTCAAGGGAAGGGAAATTTATTCTACCACTGATGGAAGAATCAGCAAAGAATTTGTGTTTTTGTTTGTTTGATTTTTGTTTTTGTTTTTTAGAGAGAAAGAAAAAGCACATGCCTGTGTGGGTAGAAGTGAGGTGGGGTTGGGAGGGGCAGAGGGAGAAAGAATCAGAGAATCCCAAGCAGACTCCATGCCTAGCACAGAGCTCAACTGGGGGCTCAATACCCCAGACCCTGAGATCATGACCTGAGCCAAAATCAAGAGTAGGAGGATTAACTCCAGGTGCCCTAAATTTGTGGCCATTTTTAATCTGCCTCAATATCTAATTTTTATTATTTATTATCTTTTTAAATAAATATCTAATCAAAGTGACTATAATCCAAGTTCATTTTTGTTTTCACATAACATTTCCACATCAGTACTAATTCAGTGTTATACCAAAATTCATGTCACAAAATGACTTTTATCATATAAGGGTTTCATATAAACTATGCTCACTTAAGATTATTCTATTCAATACTAGTTCAATTGATTCTGGAAGGGAATCATTGGGTATACTTAAGTCATATGTTGTTTGCTGAACCCATGAACATTATCTAGGTGGGGACACTGGATTCCTATTTAATTAGGGTTATCTATATACAGAACCATAATGAATAAGTATCTATTTGAATGTGACTAAAAACGTACAGTATATGTATCCTGATAATCAACTTTTAACTACCAAAGCCAAGAGCAAAACCTAATTTTGAAAAAAGATAATTTAAAAAATCTAGAGCTTCTTTTATTTCAGTCTTTTCTTCTTTCAAGTATCATAGGTGTTGTCTGCTTGGCTAGTAAAGAAAAAAAAATTAGCACAAATTTAAATATATTAACTATATATGAGATGATGGAATGACTGGAATATAGAGAATGACTTCTGTTATGGACCCTAGTAAAATTAACTTATTCAAAGTTAGGTACTAAATTTATTTTTTCACTTCCAATTATTCCAAAATCATTTCTGACAATAAATGCAGATTTTTAAAATGGTGATTTTTTTTAGATGATGAATTAATTAATAAGAAACACAGGTCTCAGTTTTGTGGATAACAACAAGAATTATCCCTTAGATGTAAATAAAATGAATAGTGCTTCCTCTTGATGCATTATTTTTATTCCTAGATTAATTTTTAGAGGATTGGCAGTAAGAAAATTAGACTGGATGAAGCAAGTGTCAGGCTAATTTGATCAGTGAAGGAATTAAAATAAGCATTTGAAGTTAATAGTCACTTTATTTATATGCCATATGTACTGCTGAGTGGTATTCTTTTATGTTTTTATTTGGAAATATATTGATTTATGTTATTAAATAAAACATATGAGAAAAGAAGATTTTCATAAAAAAAACTCCTAAATCATTATATTTCTTGAATGCTTAAAAGTTGTTATGCATTGTTCTAAGTGCTAAGCATATGAGAGACAGAGACATAGAGAAGGAAAGAGAGAGAGAGAGAGAGAGGTGTTTATATAGTTTAAATTTATGAGGCATTCATCTTCCCTTCTTAGCTATATAAATTAAACCCATTTTTACTGGTCAAGGAATATAATCTAAGGTTATTTTGATAAAGGTGGCATTAATCTTATCACCATCATTCACTTACTAGAGGTCACTATTTGTCTCAATCCTTACCATGGGACTAGAGTTTGGGTCTAGTCCCACTAAAGGCTAGTTGCAAACATTTTAATAGTGACCTTTAAAAGACTCACATTCCATACTTTGGAAATGCAAGAGTGACAGCACATCTCTATCTTTTTAATGCAATGGCTCCATTTTACTTCTTGGTGTTAATAACCTCTAAAAATCAATAATATATAAGGAGAATTATTATTTCCTTAATTAAGCTGAGCCTGACTTCTCTAACTTGAACACCTCTTGAATATCCTGAACTTGTTAATGATTGCACATTGTGTATGATTATTGATTAATATCTTCCTTCTTCTGTATAATGCTTACTATTGAAGGGTACAAGTTTCAACACAGTACTTTAAAAATAATTTATACTCATAAAACTTTGAATAGCTTCTATTCAAAGCACTGAATATGCTTTGAAGAGATATGGGATATGGGATATTTGGGGCAGTGCTTTGAATGAAAATTCTTCATATGACTGCATATTAGTTTTCTTTCATGTTAACTGTTCTTAACACACAGTAAACAAAGAGACATATAGAAATTCTGAGAGACATGGGATATCTCTTATACCCTGATTGTGGTAATGATATCATGGATGTTTTCATATGTCCAAATTTATCAAACTATATCCATTAAATATGTGCAGTTCTTTGTGTATCAGTTATAACTCAATAAAGTTGTTAAAATGTGTGTTTTTAAGTGAAAAACTTAATAATTCATTCAAAATATATATTAAGTATCTCTTGCATGCCCACAATTTGTTTAGCCCTTGAGATACACTGTTTAACAAAATAAGAAAAAGATCTTGCCCTCACATAGAATACAGTCTAGTGAGGAAGATACATAGTAAATAAGTGATGAGCAACGTGAAGCGGTTAGAACTACTGTGATTTCAAACAATGCAGGACTACAAGCTACTTATAGAAGAATATTTTAGGGGTGCCTGGATGGCATGTCCATTAAGTGTCCAACTCTGGGTTTCAGTTCAGGTTATGATTTCAGGGCCATGAGATAGAGCCCTGCATGGGGGGAAGGGGTGTTCATGCTCAGCAGGGGGTCTGCTGAAGTTTCTCTCTACCTCTACCCCCTCCCTCTCTCATTCTCACCCTCCCCGCCTCTATCTCTAAAATAAATAAACAAACAAATATATATATATATTTTTTTTCATTTTTTTATGGAGAGAGAAAGGAGTTGGAGCAGAGGGAGAGGGACAGGTAGACTGCACTGAGCATGGAGCCAGAAGTGGGTCTCAATCCAAGGATCCTGAGATCATGACCTAAGTGGAAATCAAGTGTTGGAGGCTTAACTGACTGAGCCACCTAGGCACTCCGAATAAATGTAATAAACCTTACATTTAAAAAAAAAAGAGAGAGAGAGAGAAAGAGAAGATTTTAACAAGAATGTTTGAAAATGCCTTGTCTGTAGAGGGGATATGGGATATTTGGGGTAGTGCTTTGAATAGAAGCTATATTAATGTCTACCAGAACTGCTTTTCAAGTAAACAGCTAATGCAATAAGCATAAGGGGAAGGTGCTTGGGGTATTTGAGAAACTATAAGGAAACAGTGTGGATGAGGTTAGATGTATGAGAGTGAAAATGAGGGAGATGAGATTTAAGCAGAAATCAGAAGCCATCTTATATAAGGCCTCTTAAGTCAGGGCACAGACACTGAATTTTATTCAGAGTTATGAGGAAATGTTTTGAGTTCAGATTTATATTTGGAAAGTATTATTCTAGCTTCTGTGTGAAATACAGATTCTGTAGGAATAACAGATAAAGCATAGTGATCAAGTAGGGTTTGGTTTCCATATTTTAGGTTAACAAGGATGATAGATTAGATCAGAGCTTTAGAAGTGACTATGTAGAGTAATAATCATATTCAGTATTTTATTGATACAGTCAACAGGATTTCCAGGTCTATTAGATGTGAAGTTGTTGAGAGACAGTGAGGAACCAACTGTTAGGTCCTGACATACAAGATTAACAGAGTTCATTTTCATTAAAACAAGGAATCCTCGGGAAACAGTAAGTTTCAGTAGGGTAATAATAGAGTTTGGATCTGATCACATGAACTTAATAATTACTCCAAGATAACAAGCATCAAGTAGGACTGTCCTGATGAATAAATGTATACAGGGCCACACAACTATTAAAATTCCAGCAATTGCATAAGGTTTAAAGGACACACATGGGCAGGAAATATAAATGTGTGTCATTATCATATACATCAAATTTTAACCACTTTGGGGGTTGAACTGCACTTTGGGGGCAAGTGTAGATAGAGAAGAAAAGTCCATCTTAAGACTCTGACATTAGAAAGTTAGAAAAATGAAAAGGAAGAAAACAGAAGATTTTTAGCAGATGGAACAACAGGAAACTGAAGCCAGATGAAATAGGATCAAAGAATACATATATATTTGTCTATGGTAGCCACTAAGAATTTTCAAAACCTGTTATCAATTTACAAGTCAATCATCTATCTATGAACATTATAGTTTATTTTATCCCCATCAACCCTCAATATGTTTTATCATGTTTAAGTCTTTGCCTATTTCAAGTTGACAAAATTGTTTTCCCCCATCCATTCCTCTAAATGTTTATCGTTTCATCATTCAGACTTAAGTATTGATTCCACTCAAATTTATTTTTGTGCATATTTGTGTTAAGACAAGTACTTTCTTTCTCCA
This sequence comes from Taxidea taxus jeffersonii, assembly GCA_003697995.1. Lineage (NCBI taxonomy): Eukaryota > Metazoa > Chordata > Mammalia > Carnivora > Mustelidae > Taxidea > Taxidea taxus. Next base: position 17,661 of record RCUC01048142.1, on the reverse strand, counting down.
TATCCTATTGACCAACACTAATTATTGAAAAGATGTATTTTCACCATTGTGTTTCACTGTCACTTTTACGTGAGGTTGTCTTTTAACTTCCAGGGTGCCAAATTTTAAGCCATAAATCATTCTCTTATTTTTATTTGGACATGTGTTGCAGTATCCCCCACCTCACCATTCCTACTTTTCCCAAAATACATGTGGCTATTTTATATAATGGCTTCCCCAAACATACACGGTTTACTCAGAATTAACAAATGTCAATAGGCCTTTTCAACCACAGTAATTGCACAAGGGCCTTAGCAATTAAAAGTGAATGAAAGGCAGGAAGGAAAGCCTGAGGGAAGAAGGGAGCCAGGAAAGGAGACAGGGAGGGAGAAGGAGGGAGAAAGGAAGAGAGGAAAAAGAGAATAAGAGAAGCAAAAAAGAGAGAGGAAGAAGTAGGAGGAAGCACAATGTCTTTTCAGTGTTTGGACTGTCACCTAGAAGGTTCTAGCCATTATGATACTAGCTGAAATTTTTTATACTCACTTTCTCTATTATTAACTAAATCATGCAACAGAGGGAACACTTCATCAGTAACTGACATGCAGTCCTATGAAACTCAGTTTGAGTTAGTTTATTTTACAATTTAAGTTATTAATCAATATAACTTACTATCCTACTGTATCATGTGGTATATAAAATATTATTGTAGTACTTATCCAAAAGGGAGTTACTTCAATATTTTAACAATTTTTCAGTCCATACTGGTGCTTACAGATTGAAAACCAGCTATGAGGAGATCCAAATAATAGTGGTGTCACAAATATCCAAGTGGTTTAAGAATGAGAAGTCAACAATGCCATCTGACAACAGTGAAATCCAAAAAATTCTGATACATATTTTAAAAAGCAAAAATGTTTATTAATAGTAAAGATGATAATTTCTTTTACTGGGTGCTTGACACACTCAAGCACTGTTCTTAACACTTTTTCACACATCATCTCATTTAATTATCATAACTCATGAGGTGTAATTTTAAATTATGCATATTTTATCATAAAGGAAGTTAAAATGTAAAGGTGAGATTGTGAGTCCTGGTCAGTTATAAAGACAGCATTAAAAGATATTTTAACTCCAGAAAAACTGTTATTCATTATGTAATGCTTACTACTTCTATTTTAATACTATAATTTTTTTTAAAGATTTTATTTATTTATTTGACAGAGAGAAATCAGAAGTAGGCAGAGAGGCAGGCAGAGAGAGAGGAGGAAGCAGGCTCCCCGGCCGAGCAGAGAGCCCAATGTGGGGCTCGATCCCAGGACCCCGGGATCATGACCCGAGTCAAAGGCAGAGGCTTTAACCCACTGAGCCACCCAGGCGCCCCAATACTATAATTTTTAATGCACAATGAAATGGTTTCTACATTGAAAAGCCTACAAAATATTCATTCTACTAACAGTGTGAAGGGTATATCTTAGAAAGTTTACTTTCCTTTTCCAGTATTATCCAGGGATCTAATGATATTTCAAAGACTATGTATATGTGTGTGTGCATGTGTAGACAGACAGATAGATAGATAGATATAGAGATACAGTGAGAATGACTTAGCTATGGTAAAGAAGCAAATTTAAACATTTTATGGATTTTTTTGGGGTGAATATTTTATGATTTCCTTCCTTTGGTCCTTCTTTTCATATTTCTTCACTCTTTCAAATTATTTTATCAATGAAAGTAGTCCTACCACAAGACAGAGAATAGTCTTGAATAATCATAAAATTATTATTGTATTATACATGATCAAAGAAAGAAGGAAAATATTTACTTGCAAGTGATTTAAATAATCCTAAGTTTTGTATAGTTTCAACACTTCACAGAAAAGGAGTATCATAGAGTACCTGAAATTTTCTTCAGGAGGCTAAATGAGTGATCGTTTAGGGCAAACAAATTAGGTTGACCCAAGTGTTCCAGACATCTGTGTCAGAGACTAAAGGAGAATAGAAATTTAATATGTCTACAGGTTTGACCACTGAATGCTTAACTGAAGGTTTCATTTGTGGATATTATCCTTACTCTCTTGAGCAAAATTTCATGACAGCTATATAGTAATAACTGGAATAGTAATAAATAAATGAGAGTAAAACCAGCTAGCAACTATGAGGACAAAAGACTACACACATACAGATTTAGTTTCCAGAAATGGATCTTAAATTCAGTAAGTACAATGTTTGAGTCATCCAGATATTCTCTACATGGGTAATGATTGGCTGGCTTACAGAAATAGTAAGTGCACTAGTTTCAAAAGCAATAATTTCACTCTAAAAATCCTGTGCTATTGTAATTCTGATAGAAAGATGATGAATACACCTTAGACTGAGTAAAATGAACAAATAAATCCAAGTCCGAATCCCCTTGATTTCTTTTGTGAACTCACTCAATCCTAGAAAAGTCATTTTTCTCACTCCCTAAGATCTAGTTCTCTCTGGGTTTTCTGGTCCTGAAAAAGAATGAACCTAACTGGAATTATGATGAGCCACAAATAAATTCATGTCAGGCTACCACAGCTAATCATGAATCACTTCCAGAAAATAACAAATATATAGAAACATTCCATATTACAGTCTACAGAATTATTTCAACTTATGTGGTTTCATTCAATTGTTCTTTCCTATTTAATTAAAATGCATGATGTTACAAACACCACAGATGATGAAAAAGAGAGTAATTCTTCTTTACACATCACTGTGACAGATATAGACATTCTGGGTAGGGAAACAGTAGAAAAATAAGAAGCCAAGCCAGGAGGTGATCTGGATGGGATGCCTTGTTTATACTCCACTTCCTTCACAGCTCCTTCTCTTTACACTGCACTTCCAGTGTAAAGAATGGAGAAGTCTTTCTGTGGGTGATGGTGGATCCTTAATTAGACCAAGGCTAAAGCTGTAGGCTTTAAGCAGGATTATAATAAGTGTGATTTAAAAGCCCGTTTATCCAGGTATACAAATTTCACAAAAATTATGGAAAAGAGTAAGAATGTATTCAAATGTATTAAAAAAAAAAAACACCATTCTCCCTTCTTTAAAATAAACAATTTTATAAGGCAATTCTAGTGTCAGCTATTTTAACAGAATTCAAAAGAGTAAAGCATTTTCAAAGTTTGCAATGAATCATCCCTACTAAAAGAACAACTAATTTCATTTTTCATAGTTCTTTCTAGCTGTGCAACTTAAATTGCCTTGTGTAAATTAGTATGAGATTTTTGCTGGGAGAAGCACAGCTTGAGGTTGTAGAAAACCTCTAACACTTATGTCTTATCAGCAATACGCTTTTCTGTTTTGTGATCACAAGTTTTCCCTCTGTCTCCTTTTTACTGAAAAGTCCTGCTGTTTCTTCTCCACACATAGCAAGTGTTATATCCCCCTGGGCTACAATACTGAGCATACTGACACATATTTGTTTCTGTTCCCTTGATGGTGATTTAGACTGAAGGGAGTTTATTGGATTTTTTCCCCAAGCATAATGTGTTGAACTTTTTAGTGTAACAGTACTATTAACATCTATTTAAAAAATACTGAGTAATGTGAGAAACTTTTTAAAATTTTTACATCACAAAATTTGTTTAAATTAAATGAGAATTCAATAGCATTTTATTTTTAGTAACTGTTCTTTTGTTATGAGAGTTGAAATAAAATATTGTTCTTTTATCAGGATATATCCTCCAATATCTTACAATTTTACAGGACTTCCCAGTTAAATGTAGTCTTGACACTAATATTAAAATAAAAATATTTTTATGTAGTCTCCTTAAAATGTAACTTAAACATGTGAATACAACTTACTAAAATGTAACTTAACATGTGAATACAACTTACTAAAGCCTTTACATAAAATGTAAAATGCACTACATAAAATGCAATGTTCTTGGGGCGCCTGGGTGGCTCAGTCAGTTAAATATCTGCCTTCAGCTCTGGTCATGATTCTAGGGTGTGGGCCCACGTGTGGTTCCTTGGTCCTCAGGAAGCCTGCTTCTCCCTCTCCCTCTGCCTGTCACTCCCCTGTTTATGCTCTCTCTCCCTCCTCTCTCTCTTAAATAAATAAATAAAATCTTAGAAAAAAATGTAATGTTCTTGCTTCTAGCAAAGGAAACATTCCAACATATGCCAATATATAGTTCATAATATTAAGAATCATACTAAATTCAGTAAATTTCAAACATTTATATACATGTAAAATATTTTCTTAACAAATACTAGGTTTCCATAGTGTAGTGGTTATCACGTTCGCCTAACAAATATTTTCTTGTTGTAGGCAACCTTAATAATAAATAATATTAACATGCCTATCATTTTAAATGTAAACTGGTACAAACCAACTTCCACTTGAAGATGGAAAAATTATTTGCAAAGATCAAATGATGAGTTTATTCCTATTTTACAGGTAGATATGACTTATGATCATACCATTACATAAACCAATGAAGAATGGAAAAATGTGTGATCTAGGTATTTTAACCCTACAAAATCTAAACATCCAAAATCTTATGGAGATGAACTTAATAATTTAAAGTTAATAATTTAAGCTTCTGTGTCATTTACATATGTGTAATGTTGATGGCATCAATTAAAATTAAATTTGTTGGTCAATAAACTCAAATATACAATAAACTTAAATCAACTTCAGATAAAACCATCATTATGTGGTGATAGGAATTTTATTGACCAGTAATCTTTCCACATGAAAGGCAGCATTTCCATATACACAATAATTTATTTTTTTATGAAAATGAGGCACTGGCATGAAGAGATTAAGTTATCAAGCCATAACATCTGTGGTTTTAAGATTAGAATTTAACCAATCTTACTTATAGAAGTTAAGAGATCAATGGTTGTAGTAAAGAGAGAATAGAGTGAAATAGTGAACAAGATGACAGAGCTGGGAGTGACAGACTGGGTTCAGACCTCAGCTTCACTGCTGATTAGATGTGGGTCCCTGGAAATTTTGCCTAACTTATGTTTAAAATGTACCTGCTTTAGAAATATCTTCCAAGATTTTACATAAGTCCTTAAGACAAGTAAAATTTGCAATACAAATGTTAACTATTATTAGTATTATCATTTAAGATATCTTCCTTTTAGACCAAGTGAACATTTTTTGTTTGGTGTTTTGTTTAATATATATTGCCTTTTCAACAGATTTAAAGTTGAGATATCTGCCTAAGCCAGCAAATGACACCATAGGCCAAATCAGGCTCACCATCTGTTTCTGAAGTAACATTTTATTAAAATATAGCCCTGCTCATTCATTTATGTAGTATATATGACTGCTTTTGCACTACAACAGAAGAAGAGAGAAACTGGAAGAGACTTCATGACCTACAAAGCCTAAAATATTTACAGAAAAAGTCTGCCAACTGTTTTGTGAGTCAAAACAGCTGTAGTATCAGCAACAGGTATTTATAATTTTCTAAGCAATATTAGTTTCCCTTTTCCCTGTATATTAAAAAAATGTCATGCTTATATTTCATATTATATAGTATCTTGTTTTATTCGATTAGGTGATAGGTACTCAGGTGGAAATGGTTTGGACTTCAGAATCTGTCATGTCCCTTAGTAGATGTGTGACTTGGATAATCATTGGTCCTCTAAATTTTGCTTCCTAATCTGTAAAAGAATACAATAAGATGCCAATAATATAGCGGGCCTTGTTAATGTTACTTCTGCCCCACATTTATTCTCACAACAAATTTATTTGTTAGACAAGGAAGAATAGTATCATGTATTCATTTTACACATAAAGAGCCAATGGCTGAATATCATGTCAAATTACTTGGTTAGTTTAGGAAGGAAGAAAAAGAGAACGAAAATTTAGAGTTCGTGGTTAGAACACAGATTTTGGAACCTAATCTATAGATTCATATCCTATCTGCATCGCTTATTAACTGTGTGACCTCAGCCTTAGTCTATCAGTGCCTGTTTTCTTTATTTATAAAATATTGAGTTAATGTCTCCTATTTCAAAGTTGTTTGGGAATTAAATAAGCTAATATATCAAAATCCTCAAATGATTAGGCATAAATTAAGCATTCTAAAAGTATTAGCTAGCAGTATTAACCATCCTCAATACATCAGAACATCTACTATAATGGTAATTAATTCCTGTAACAATTTTAGACTAGATTATTCTTCCCAATAAAGGCAGGTAGGTAGATAGGCAAATAATAGCTGGAGACATAAAGAATCCGTGGTACAGATCATTTAATCAACTTGCTCAGGTTTCCACAGCAAAATTGGTGGATCTGGAAATCATGTCCAGATCTATTCCTCTCAAAGTATTCGATATTGCTGTTCCAGTAATCAAAGCCAGGATTTTTCAACTATTTTATCTCTGAAGGATATTCTATTATTATCATGTTATTTCATGTCTTTTATTTGTTTTTTATTTTTATTTTTTTAAGATTTTATTTATTTATCTGACAGACAGAGATCACAAGTAGGCAGAGAGGCAGGAAGAGTGAGAGGGGGGAAACAGGCTTGCCGCTGAGCAGAGAGCCTGATGTGGGGCTCGATCCCAGGACCCTGGGATCATGACCTGAGCTGAAGGCAGAGGCTTTAACCCACTGAGCCACCCAGGCACCCCTTTTATTTGTTTTTTAAAAGATTTATTTGATCAAGAGAGAGAGAGAGAGCAGAGGAGGGGTAAAGGAAGAGGGACAGAATCCTAAAGCAGTCTCCTTGCTGAGCACAGAGCCAGAGGTGGCCTGATCTGGGGTCCTGGGATCATGACCCCATCTGAAATTAAGAGTTGGGCACTCAACAGACTGAGCTACCCAGGTGCTCCTTATTTCACTTCTTTTAGGTCAGCTGTTATTGGAGAGGTCAATGGATTAGAGAAAAAGCCTATTTAAGCACATAAGAGGCAGTTATATACATTCTTTCTTGAGCCTTATAATGTGTCTTTGAAATATATATTTACAAATGAGTTGAAAGGTTTGTCGAAGTCACATACTTGAAGTGTTTGATTCCAGGCTTTCTGAATCTAAAGTCAAAAACCCAAAAATGTCCCTATTTTCTTAAAGCTTACTCTCTATCTTTGAAAAAAATCACCACCCCACATGTTTTATATATATACATATATATGTATATGTGTGTATATATAATGTATATGCACACATATATAAATATAATACAAATGCCTATATACAAGATATATATTTATATGCCATATTACTTATATACACATGTATATGTATATTTATATTTATACATATTATCAGATAGTGGTGAACAAAATAATAGCACTGCAAAGATGTCCATATCGTAATCCCCAAAACCTGTGTGTATGAAACTTGGAATGACAAAAACAACTTTGCAGATGTGTTAAAGAATCTTGACATCAGAAGAGTATACTGATTTATCCAGATGGGCCCAATGTAATCATAAGAGTCCTTATAAGAGGAATGTATGATGATCAGAATCAGACAGAAAAAGTTGAAGATACTACACTTCTGTCTTTGAAGACAAAAGAAGGGATTAAGAGCCAAAAAATATAGACAGCATTTACAAGCTGAAAAAACAAGGAAACAGATTCTTCCCTGGAGTCTCCAGAAGGAACAGAGCCCTCTGGATCCATTTTGGACTCTGATCTCGGAACTGTTGAATATGTGTTGCTTAAAGTCAATTTGTGGTAATTTGCTACAATAGCTAAGGAACCAATAAAGACACAGATAATCAAAGAAGAAAAACACATGTAGATGTTAAAAAAAAAATTCAGTTTCAAAACTTAAAAGACAATTGAACAAAAATTTAATATATGGGGTAAGTGCAATGAGCATTATCTTATCCCATTTCTCCCTTTTCTACTTCATTTTTCCAGATAGCATGTATTACCATATGATATATTCTGTACCTATATCTGTTTTTCTCCCACTAGATGCCCCATGGAGATGAGATTTATTCTGTTTTGTTTTTTTTTTTAAGTGCTACCTCCCTAACCCAATGTCTAGAACAGTGTCCGATATGCGGCATCAGTATCAAAGATTATTTGTTAAATTTACAAATGAATAATACCCCAGGAAGGCTACGTGATTACAGACAAAAAGTATTAAGTGTGGCAAAATCATGAAAAATAGAATTAGGATATTTCACTTGTTAATGAAATTTTCTCTTTCTGCAAGTGTGTCCATGCAGCATTTTGAGTGAAATACTAAAAGGGGCTGGACTAAAGAGTGATGACTTCATTTTCTTGATGAGCGAGACTAGTTGTAGACCTTAACAGGTGAGTAGCTTTAGCCTTAGTTTATTCAGGCTTCTATTGAAAGAAAGAAAGAAAGAGAGAGAGAGAGAGAGAGAGAGAGAGAGAGAGAAGAAAAGAAAAAGAAAAACCACAGATTAGGTGTCTAACAAGTGACACAAATTTAATTCTTACAGTTCCAGAGGCCGGGAAGTCCAAGTTCTAGGTATCAAATGATGCTGGGTCTGGTGACAGCTCACTTCCTAGACAGGTGTCTTTTCATTGTAACCTTACTTGACAAAACAAGCTAACAAGTTCTGTGGGGTGTCTTTTATAAAAGCACCAATCACATTCTTGCAGGCTCTATCCTTGTGACCTAAGCACCTTCCAAAATCCCCCCTCCTAATACTAGCATACACAGTATGAGTTTCAAAATATGAATTTTAGGGAAATTCAATCTACAGTAGTGATGATGTTCAAGAAGAGAGTCACAAAGCAGAAAGAGAAAAATAATTCAGAGTGGATACAATGTGGTTATTAAATATTTAAGGCAAGAGTGTCATTAACTCAAAGTACCTGCTTGGAAATGGTAAAAAATAATTGATAGGTATTCTTAGGCCATAGTAAAATAATAAAATTGAATGACAACCTAGAATATGCATATTAAGACACTTGTTTTGGATAAAATATAAGAAAGTTGTTTGGAAATCAATGTCATATAACTGAGTTTTAGCTTTAGTCAAAAGTAGACACATGTTTGACTCTCTGTATTACAACTTGCTTTCAAAATATTTTACTTATTCAACCCCTACTTCATTATCCTTATCTTATATGACTATTGTGAGAATAAATAATATATGTAAAGCATATATTTTAATGTGTGCAAAATGATAATGTTTCCTATACAGTTTTATTTAAAATTTACCTCTCATTTTAGACGCTGTACACATATGTCATACATTTGGAAGATGAAGAAATAAAGTTGATTTCATAGGCATAGAAGGTTATTACTTTGAAGAAATGTGAAGCAAACAGGTCAATTAAGTATATCTTTGACCTCTACCTTACTTTCTGTTTCCATCTCTAATAACCAGTCACCTTCTCTTCTAGCTCTTCCAAGTTAACAATGGCCCTCAGTTTCATGGCCACAATGGTCCGTGCACTTAGGCGTACTATTACTAAGGATCAGACTGTGTAGAAGCCTATTCCTCATTACAGTGACCTTTATACAGCTGATCGAAAACAAAGCATATGTGGAACACAACTTATGAAAGACCATTTTCAAATTCAGTATAGTAAATCATAGAGACATTTATTGAGCTAAACCTTAGAAATGACAATATTATTTTTCATTTAAATGTATTGAAATGCACAAATAAATTAACTTTTCCCTTTTTTGCAGTATATCTCCTCACCTCAATGAAATTATTTCTCCCCCCGCCCCCCCGTGGTCCCATGACTGACATTCTAGAGCAGGCTCTAACTGCTTGGCAGTTGTTATTGATTCTGATCCATTTTGACACCTTTCTTTGTGAGAAGTGTGCTTCTTCTGGAGATGAATCAAATGTGTTGCTGCCCCAACTAGTTCCCTTCACTGTATGAAAACACCAGAGGAAACTGATGTCTTGCAAGCTTTACACAGCTCTCCAGTTTTCATGTCAAAACTGGGAAACCCATCTGCTACTTATTTCCACTTTCCATATATTCACTAGAGGGACAGAAATAATATAAATTGTTGGTAATATTTATTAGGAAAACTGTCACAAAAAATTTTAAAGGATATAAATATTGTTAAGAAATTTCTATTATTTCCTACATCCTCTCCTTTTAACTACTGAATTCAGTAAATATTTGCTGGGAGCTTATTCTGTACAAGTCAGAATGTTGAGTATGTCAGGGAGGAAGATACTAGTTAAGATATAACATGTTTTGAAAAAAAAATACCCAAATCATTAAAAAATATTTAAAACCTTTTCCATGGGCATTTTGACTTTGTCATCTCACTCCACTGTGTAATTGGAAAAAGTATAATGGTAGAAGAAAAGCGTTATATAATCCACTGCAACCAAGAGAATTACATAAAATAATGGTCTTTATATTATATACGTTATATGCTAACAAAAGGATAAAACACTGACAGCTGACAATTAAGCAGATTCTGATTAATGAAATATTTTACTATTGTCATATTGGCACTTCTCCATTTGTTTAAAGAAGAGAATCTAACATTTTCTCAGGGTTCTTAAAGAATATTATATCTGTAAGACACCAACTAGAGTATATAAAAACAGACCTTTGCATTGTTAAGTTTTACACATGAACATTATACTAGACCCACAAATTAGTATCCTTTCTGAGGGGCTCAAACCACAACAAGCTGGTTCCCACAGTGGTTATTACTTGTGAATCTACTCTAATAAACAATGATTCTCTGTATTAATCTGTCTCTCCAATATTGAGAGCAGTGGTTCGCCCTGCATCCTCCCCTCTTTTGTGGATCTAAGAACATTGGTATTTCAGTTTCTTCAGCCTTTTGTTATGATGGAGTGGAAAATGGCAAGCTTCTTAAATGCAGAACAAGAAGGTGGTAGTTTTGATATACCCCTTGGAAAAGAAGTGATGACTTATACTGGATTTGCGTTTAAACTAAACATCTGACCCATAAATGTCATATGATTCACCAGTCTGATAGTCCCATGTTGGGTGAGGTCAAATCCAACTCATTGGCTGAAAAGGTGGTAAGGGATCAGGAAGATTCACTTGTCAAATGTAAATGTCAAATGGAAAAGAAAGCAGCCAACCTGGTCCCAGTGGATCTCCAGCTTTACATACAAAAGGTTGGCAACTAGGTTAGCAACTATTCCTTAGAGTGAAGTATGACCCTCCTCCAGACCAAATGTCTAAATAAATATACAGAATAAATGAGGACCCAACTCATAAAAGTTTTTCTAAATAATTGGGATTTGTTCACTGATGATTCAACCAAGCTGAAATCCAATGGAGCACACTGAGATGCTGCTTATTTTTTATCTCAGTGGCAGATATGTAGAACAGAAAATAGGTGGCTGCTCCACTCCTGCGCAGAAATCTCTTTTCTTCAGTACTTTGTATGATATATTTGTCGTGTTTTCATAGACCTTGGGTAATTGCCAATGACTTGTCTGTATATCTTGCCACTTGAGAAACCACTGAATATCAAAGTAAAGGCACCACTCTTTGGTTCCAACAAACAAAGCAAACAAAGCATGGATGATGAACAAATTGTCAGGGTCGCTATTGTAGATTTATGGTGAAGGCTCATTCTCTCTGATGAGAACGGAAATAATCAAGCTACAAATTGAACTTATATTTCCCGGTATGCTAACAATTGATATATGGTTCCATAATCACAATGGATATGGCAACAGTCAACCATCTAAGATGACACACAAAGTAAATGTGGATGGAAGTCATTTTGGAGCTGTACAAGACCCTCAAAGAGGGAGAACACTGCATGCCATTCTGAGGCCACACCCACCTTTGGCGCACCCCGGGTGACACAAAGCCAGAGCCTGAAGATCAACCTGACACCCTCCCTCAACTCAGCCCCAGGGGAGCTCATCTCAACAGGGGACCTAAGGGCAGCCTCGTGGGCCCAGCCTGGAGTCCGGGACCCTCTCAACATGCACCTAGCAATAAAGCACTCCAAACACCTGGAAAAGGTGGGGCCAGAATAAACGTACAACGCTGGACTTCTCAAAAGCTTTCTGCCCAAATCGATATCAATTTAGGGAGAAAATTGGCCAGAAATACTTGGAGAACTCACTTCTGGCAGCACAGGCCTACATGGGAAACTCCTGGGCCTGGCCCCAGGTCCGGAGTGGCCCAGGCACATACACTGCAAGAAAGTGCTCTAACCACCAAGCACACACGAGGCCAACCCCTTCCTCAACTCAGCCCACTGGGAAACCTGCCTCAGTGCAGGCAGATTGGGCTTGCAAGGCACCAATCCCTAACACTAACGCTATGTTCGGTTTTCAGACTTCTGTCCCCAGAACCCTGCCCCCAAATCGTCCACACTGTGGACACCAGAACCACACCCCAGGAGTCTGCCTGCCAACCAGGAGGAAACAGTGCCATTTGGAGCCACTCAAAACCTTCAGAGTGGGAGAAACCTGCATGCATTCCTGAGGCCACACCCACCTCCCGCAGCACTCCCTGGCCACAAAAGTCAGAGCCTCACATACTGCCTGACCCCCATCCTCAACTCAGCCCCCAGGGATGCTGCCTCAGCACTGGCAGATCTGGCCTACCATGCCTCTAGGCCAAAACCCTGTCCCTAGGTTGGGTTCTCAGGCTTCCGTCCCCAGAGACCTGGCCCCCAAGCCCTCCAGATTGGGGACCTCCTGAGCCACACCCCAGGCTACCACCTGCCACCCAGGAGGGAACCATGCCATTTGGAGATGCACAAAATCCTCAGACAGGGATAAACCTGCATGTCCCCCTTATGGCCACCCCCACTATCACTCCCCACCAGACCACAAACATGGAGGCTGATACTCAGCCATACCATCTCCCTCAACTCTGCCCCCAGAAAGCTGTCCTGTGTGGCAGCCCTCAGGGGAGCTGATTCAGCCTGGCCCGTGATCCTAGGTGGCTGCGACACACACTTCAAGAGAAAGTGCTTTAGACCAGGGACGCCATCGCCTCCCAATGCCGGCCAATTCTCACAAGGTTTCTGCCCAAATCAGCATCAATTTGGGCAGAAAGCTCCCAATAACTGGCCAGAAAACCCCCAGTGAACTCCTTTCCAGTGGGCTGCCCCATGGGTGTGGCGGGGGTCCGGAGTGGTTGAGGCCCAAACCCTGCAGAATGCCCCAAGGAGGCAGGCACACAAGCAGCCAACGCCACCCACTACTCAGCCACCTTGGGTGCCTGCCATGATGCTGGTGGATCAGGCCTGCCATGCCCCTAAGCCCTTGCCACAAACCTTCTTTGGGTTTTCAGGCTTCTGTCCCCAGGAGCCTGTCCCCCAAACCCTCCAGACTGGGGACCCCACATCCACATCCCAGGAGTCTGCCTGCCACCCAGGAAGAAACCATGCAGTTCGGAGCTGTGCAGACTCTCAGACCGGGAGAAACCTGCATGCTTCCCTGAGTCCACACCCACCTCCACTGGCACACCCTGGTCACATAACTGGGAAAGTGATGTGCCCCCCTGATCCCTGTCCTCAACTCAGCCCCACGGGAATCCTGCCTCAGCACTGGCAGACTGGGCCTGCTATGCCCCAAGGCCCTAACCCTAACCCTAGGTTGGGTTCTCAGGCTTCCAAACCCTCCAGATTGGGTACCAGAGACCTGGCCCCCAAACCCTCCAGATTGGGGACCCCTGAGCCACACCCCAGGACTCCACCTGCCACCCAGGATGAAACTCGCCTTTCAGAGCTACACTAAACCCTCAGAGCAGGAGAAAACTGTACGCTCCCCCCTGAGGCCACTCTCACTATCGGTGCCTCACTGAGCCTCAGACATGAAGACTGACACTCAGCCATATCACCTCCCTCAACTCTGCCCCCAGAAAGCTCTCCTGCGCAGCAGCCCTAGGTGGAGCTGAGTCCCCCTGGTGCGTGACCCCAGATGGCTGCTCACCTCATGCACCTCGGAAGAAAGAGCTCAAGTCTGCAGATGCCAGCACGGCCCGAATCACCACCCAACGCCAGCCAATTCTCATGAGCTTTCTGCCCATTTTGATCTGGGCAGGAAGCTCTTGGGAATTGGCTGGAAAACTCTCGGCAAACTCTGTTCCGGCAGCACAGAACCGCAGGGCCCACCTGGGCATGGCCCAGTGGTCATGGCCCAAACCCTGCAAGAAAGCCCTCGAGGAGACATGGGCACAGAGGCAAATGCCTCTTGCAACTCAACCAGCTGTGGTGCCGGTTCCGGCGCTGGCAGACTGGGCCTGCCATGCCCCAGGCACTCGCCACAACCCTCATTTAGGTTTATAGCCTTCCATCCCCAGGGGCCTGTCCCCAGAGCCCTCCAAATTGGGGACCACTGTGCTACACCCCAGAAGTCTGCCTGCCACCCAGGAAGAAACTGTGTTATTCGGAGCTGTGCAGAACCCTCAGAGTGGGAGAAACCCGCATGCCTCCTGAGGCCACACCCACCTCCAGTGGCACACCCTGGTCACAGAACTTGGAGCATGAGCTTCTGACCCCTGTATTCAACTCAGCCCCCCAGGAATCCTGCTTCAGTGTTGGCATTGGGCCTGCCATGCCCCAAGGCCCTAACCTTATTCCTAGGTTGGGTTCTCAGGCTTCCATCCCCAGAGACATGGCCCCCAAGCCAGGGGATCCCTGAGCTACACCCCAGGACTCTGCCTGACACCTAGGAGGAAACTTTGCCATTCAGAGCTGCACAAAGCCCTCAGAGTGGGAGAAACCTGCATGCCTCCCCTGAGGCCACCCTGACTATCAGCATATCACCAGACCACAAACACTGAGGCTGACACTCAGCCATACCACTTCCCTCAACTCTGCGCCTGGAAAGCTTTCTTGAACGGTGGACCTCAGGGGAGCTGAGTGGGCTGGGCACGTGATCCCGGATGGCCGCGATACACACCTCGTGAGACCGAGGACACCAGTGCAGACCGAACTGCTGCCCAATACCAGCCAATTCTCATAAGCTTTCTGACCAAATTGATATCATTTGGACAGAAAGCTTGTGACTGTTGGCTAGAAAACCCCCAGCAAACTCCTTTCCGGTGGTGCAGAACCACAGGGACCCCGCCGGGCATGGACCGGGGTCCTGAGTGGTTGCAGCCCAAACCCTGCAAGAAAGCCCTCTATGAGCCACGTGCACACAAGGCCAATGCCTCCTGCTACTCAACCGCCTGTAGTGCCCATTCTGGCACTAGCACATGGGGTCTGCCATGGCCCTAGGCACTTGCCCCATCCCACATTTGGATTAACAGTCTTCCGTTCCCAGGGAACTGTCCCCCAAGCCCTCCAGACTGGGGACTGAGGCGCCACACCCCTGGTGTACGCCTGCCACCAAGGTGGCATTCGTACCTGAGCAGAACTCTCAGACCAGGAGAAACCCCCATGCCTAAGGCCACACTAATTTCGGGCCATACAACCTGGCCACAAAACACGGAGCGTGACCTGCCACCTGACACCCGTCCTTGACTCAGCCCCCCTCCCCCCCAACCCCGGGATCCCACCTCAGCACTGGCAGATCAGGCGTGCCATGCCCACCTAGGCCCTAACCCTAACCCTAGGTTGGATTCTCAGGCTTCCGTCCCCAGAGTCCTTGGCCCCAAGCCCTCCAGGTCGGAGACCCCAGAGCCACACCCCAGGATTCCGCCTACCCCCCAGGAAGAAACCATGCCATTTGGAGCTGCGCAAAACCCTCAGAGCGAGAGTAACCTCATGCCCCTCCTGAGGCCACTGCCCACTATCCTTGCACCATTGGACTGCAAACAGGGAGGCTGATGCTCAGCAATACCACCTCCCTCAACTCTGCCCCCGGAAACTTCTACTGTGTGGCGGCCCTTGGTGGAGCTGAGTCCACCTGTCCTGTGATCCTGGACGGCTGCGGCACATACCTTGCGAGAAAGCGCTCTAGACCCGGGACTCCATTGCGGCACGAATCGCCACCCAACAATGGCAAATAATCACGAACTTTCTGCTCAAATCCATGTCGATTTGGGCAGAAAGCTCATGAGAATTGGCCGGAAAATCCCTGGTGAACTCTTTTCTAGTGGCGCGGAACCTTGGGGCCACACCCTGGGCATGGACTGGGGTCCCCAGTGGTGGCGGCCCAAACCCTCCAAAAGACCTCCAGGAGGCATGCAGACGCAATGCCAATGCCCCCTGCTACTCAGGCCCCTGGGATGCACGCCCTGATGCTGGCAGATAGAGCCTGCCATGCTCCTAGGCCCTTGCCACAACGTTCATTTGGGTTTTCAGGCTTCTGTCCCCAGAGGCCTGTCTCCCAAGCCCTCCAGACTGGGGACCAGTGGAGCCACATCCCAATAGTTCGCCTGCCACTCAGGAGAAAAGTGTGCCATTCAGAGCTGGCAGAACCCTCAGACCAGGAGAAGCCCGCATGTCTCCCTGAGGCCATACCCCCTCCAGTGGTACCCCCTGGCCACAAAACTCAGAATATGATGCACCACCTGATCCCCGTCCTCGACTTAGATCCCTATGGATCTCGCCTCAGCACTGGCAGATCAGGCCTCCCATCCCCCTAGGCCCCAACCCTAACCCTAGGTTGGGATTTCAGACTTCCATCCCCAAAGACATGGCCCCAAGCCCTCCAGTTTGGGGACCCCTGAGCCACACCCCTGGACTCCGCTTGCCACCCAGGAGGAAACCATTCGGAGCTGCAGAGAATCCTCTGACCAGGAGAAACCTGCATGCCCACCTGGGGCCACCTCCACCTTCGGGGGCACCCCTACCCCGGCCACCAACCTGGACCCTGATGTACCCCCTGACCCCCGTCCTTAACTCAGCCCCCCAGGGAACCCACCTCAGTGCTGGAAGATGGGGCCTGCTGTGCCCCTAAACCCTAACATTAACCCTAGCTTGGGTTTTCAGCCTTCCATCCCGAGACCTGGCCCCAAGCCCTTGAGACTGGGGATTCCTGAGCCACAACCCACAAGAGGAAACTTGCGTTTGGAGCTGCACAAAATCCTCAGAGCGGGAGAAAGCTTCATGCCCCTCTGAGTCCACTCCCACCCTTAGTGCCACCCCTGGGCCACTAACCCAGGGTTGATGCTCATCCTGATCACCCTCACCTTGGGCCCCAGGTACATCGCCTCAGTGGCAGCCCTTAGGGGAGCACCGTGGACTGGGTCCGTGGTCCCTCAGGGTCACAATGAGTACCTAGCTACAAAGTACTACAAACACTGGCGTGTGCGCAGCCGAGTTGCTGCACAGTGCCAGCCAATTCTCACGAGCTTTCTGCCCAAATCGATATTGATTTGGGCAGAAAGCTCGTGAGAATTGGCCAGAGACCCCATGTGAACTCGCCTCCACCAGTGCGGGCATTCAGGGGAGACGCCTGGGCCTGGCCTGTTGTCCCAAGTGGTCATGGCGTGAACCCTGCAAGAAAGCGTTTTCAACACCAGGCACATTCGAGGCCAACACCTCCCTCTACTCAGCCCCCAGGGTAACCTGCCTCAGTGCTAGCAGATTGGGCCTGCCGTGGCCCTAGGCCCTAAGCCTAACCCTACCTTGGATTTTCAGGCTTCCATCCCCAGAGGCCTGTCCCCCAGACTGCACACTGCAGACGTCTGAGCCACACCCCAGGAATCTGCCAGACATACAGGAGAAAACCGTGCCATTTGGAGCTGCGCAGAAACCTCAGATTGGGAGAAACTAGTGTGCCCCCCTAAGGCCACCAACACTTTTGAGGCACCCCTCCCCCCGCCACCAACCCAGAGCCTGACTTGCCGCCTGATCCCATCCTCAACTCAG